>JALBCR010000981.1:125000-287331 GCA_030710515.1 Abscondita cerata
GTACAACATCGTTTGTTGTTATATTTTTACAAGGCCTCTAACAAACAAGGAACTGGAAGAAATTCTAAACAATGTTTCGAAAACCCAAATGATTATGATAGTGATAACGATAATTATTTAGAATATTTGCCCGACGAAGAACCCAAACCCGGTCATGTTGATGAAGAAACGTAGGAAGAAAATGAAGGCACCATAAATAAAGAAAACGTTCAAACACCTCAAGCCTCAACAAGTAAAAGGTATCAATGAGACAAAAATACGATATGGAGGAGTAAAAATGTAGCCCTCACAAATCCACAGCTAAATTTTTTCGGTGATGAGACCTTACCTAATCATTTATTAGAGTTACAAACCCCTTATCAATTCTTCGCTGACACTATCATTGAGAAGATTATGGAAGAATCAAATCTCTACGCAGTTCAAAAAGACCCTACCAAGCCATTAAATTGTACGAAAAATGGTGTAAAACAGTTTATTGGCATAATATTATATATGTCCCTTGTTCAATGTATGAAAAAATTAGACGTTTTTGCATTTCAAAATAATGATACTGATGCAGTTGCACGAGATCACCCAGATCATGATCCATAAATAAGACCTCTTGTAGACAGTCTAAATAATAATTTCCACTAAAACAAGACATCATTTGAAACAATACCTTCCGAACAAGCCGCATAAATGGAGCCTAAAAGTATTTTTTAATATGTGGCAGTTCTGGTTATGCTTTCAATATCGAATCATCGACTGCATGTCGATAACTACTACATTTCGATTCCGCTTCTTGTCTTCCTTAGACAAGAAGGAATCCATACTTTGGGCACAAAAAGCACCCGTGGGGAAGTAGTACCAAGTTTGTCGGGGTAGAAACTACTTCTGTTGTATGGAAAGACAACAAATTGGTAAATTTATTGTCAATTTTCGCCGAAAAAGTTCGAAAACCCAAAGTAAAAATATATGACAAGAAGCAACAAAAGACTATGGAAACAGATTTTCCCTATCTAGTAAAAGAATACAATCGCCACATGTGTAGTGTTGACTTATCAGATAGTCATTTGACACGAGTCAAAATCCAGCAACAAACTAGAAAAAGGTATTAGAATCTCTTATCATTTAGTGGATTTGGCTGTGGCAAATAGTTGGACCGAGCAATAAAACGGAGCAATAAATAGACAAAAATAACTCAGGCTACGTTCAAAGCACAATTGGTTGAAGCTTTGTGTTTGACGGACGAACAAAATTTTAATTTTTTTAGTAAAACGAGGAAGATCTTCAGGTGCTGGGTTTGAAGAAGCCTTGCAAATGAAAAAAAAAAAAGAAAGGAGCAGCACAATTTATACCAGTGAAAGATGTTAATATAGTGTTGGTATAGTGAATTTGAGTTGATGTAACTTCATATTTGCAAGTAAATTGCAGTGACACTCTTTTAATTTTAGCTTTTCCATAAACAGAGGAAATGTTTATACAAAAAACAGAGGCATATTAAGGATTATTTTCGTTTTCTTCATTTTGCAGTTAAGTCTGCGTGCCAAGAAGCAAAACCTTAGGAAGAGAGTGAAAGTGCGAAGGGTTAGTCTAAGCAATTCAAAGAGAAAATCCGTTGTATGCTTTCAATTCTGTGTTTGTAAGTTAACTTTTTATTATGGAGTAGTTTAGAAAACTACAAAGTCAGTGACTCTTGTAAAATTGTACTTAAAACCCTTCACTGCACGATTTTCTCTTAGGAAAAAATAAAGAAAAAAGTTATAAATTAATTTAACAAAATTTTATATGAAAGAGTAGGTTGTTCTTTACAAAACATCAAGCAAATATGGTCATCTTTTCAACCGGTGTGAACATTTTTTAAACAATTTTCCTTCTTCGTAAAGCATAAAGCAACCCGCATTTTTTGTAAAGTTCTGAGTCCAATAAGGCCAATGATCAACCCTATGGTCTTACTGAAATTTGGTTAAATACCAGTGTGCTTAACTCTGAAATCAGTGATAAATCGTTTCTCATGTACCAAAAAGATTGGGATTATAATGAAGTTGTGGTTCCCGTGGCGGAGGTATTCTTCTATTAATATCTAGTAATGTCAAGTCAATGGAAGTTCCTCTGAATGCTTACCATAACTGTTTGCCTTTTAATGTGGATATCGTTTACGATAAATTAACGTCAAGTATTACTGCAAATATATGTTTTTAATATTTATTTTGCACCTGCAATGCGTTCAGATGATTACGAAATAGTATATTGTATTACACGAGGAGAAAATCACAGTTTTCATGCGAGCGTGTTAGCTGCGCGAGGGTGGTAGCTCGAGCGCTGATAATCACGAGCAATGAAACATGATTTTATCCTCAAGTAATACACTATACTTTTTCCACGACTAGTATGTGGTATTAACTGTCAGTTTGGCAATTAAAAAAAAATATAGCTGTTTTCATGACCACCAAACATTTTTTATTCGCAATAATAAACAATAATTATCAAGTTTACTTTTTTATTTAAAGTGTAGACGTCGTTTTGACAGATTTTCAAGTTAGATAAATAAATGTCAGTTACAAATCAAAAGGAGCTACCAATCAGCTTTTGCAACTACTTAAGTCAATTGGGGTATATACAGAGAGAGTTAAAAGTATGGAGACATCCGAATTTCTGTCGTTAAAATTCATTTTTTACGAAAATGATTAATACAAAAGGTTTTTATGAAATTTGTATCTACATATTGACATATACGAAAATATTTGTTATTTAATTGTTTTTGAGTTATTACTTTACGGGATATTTTTTTAAATGGCAACCTTTTAATGTTGTACTACTATTAAATAGAGATTTTTTTTTCTCTTTATAATGGTATAAAAAAAAATTTCGGTAGTATTAAATTTCTTCGAGGAAATGTCGGTTTCCGATTCGTAAACGTTACAGCCATGATAAACAAAAGCGAAACGATGAACAAAGGCGAGAGAGTTTAATATTTTTATTTTATGAAAAATTATTGGTCGGTGAAAATGTTATTGTTAGAAAGAAATTAATAACTAAATTAAACAAAAACATTATCAAAACAAGTAAAGCATAAATAAATATGAACAAACACATGAATCTAGTGAATTAAATGTTTGACAATGACCCAATCGATTTACAAAACCACGAAGAGAATTTTCTAAGAATTCACGGGGAATTTCTTCCATCGTTCTGGTAATTTTAATTTTTAAATCTTCTATGTTAAAGGGCCTAAATCCGGCAAACGGGTTGGCCACTCAATATTTCCTCTTCTCCCAATCCATCTGTTTGGAAACACATTATTTAGATGTTGACGAACATTTGCACCATAGTGTGGTGGGGCGCCATATTGATGTAACCAGATATTGTTGTTGGGGAGGTGTCCATTGTTTTCATGGGGATAAAGAATAGCACAGGCAGGTATAATTTGATTTTGCAATAACTATAAATACATAGCCGAAGTTAAATTGCCATCGATAAAAAGGTACCTATAATATGACCCCCCAGAATTCCCGCCCAAACATTAACCTTTTGTGGATACTGCGTATGGTGTTCTAAAACCCAATGGGGATTATCCGATGACCAGTATCTGCAGTTATGTCTGTTTATTTCACAATTAAGACAAAACGTAGCTTCGTCAGAAAAAATAATATTGTTGACAAAATTTTCATTATAATTGCAAATATTTGACATTTCCTCAAAAAGTCTTCTATTAAAATCATCCTCTACCAACTCGTGTACAAGATGTACCTTATAGGGTTCATACTTCTTATTTTTTAAAATTGAGACGACTGAAGAGTGCGACATATTGAGATTAGCTCCTAATTGCCTGGTTGGTAAATGGGGATTTTCAGATACAGCCAATAAAACATCCAGTTTCTTAACATCACTTGTCGATGTTCTAGGTCTACCTTTTTGCCAAATTTTTAACGATACGCGTTTGTTCAAAACGTTGTAAAGTTTTACCAACAACAGATTTAGAAATTGAGTTTTTAATTTGAATGCGTATCATTAAATAAATTATAAAATTCTTGTAAACTTCTTCGTCTATCTTGATAACCCAGCATCATAAGTATTTAAATTATTTTACGTTCACTTAAACTTAAACTCGCCATTGCTAAACACCAACAAATTATACAAAATTAAAAATGTATAGTAAACAAACAAATTCAGCTGTATCGTTCACAAATCGGAAATTAATTAATTGTAAATACTTTAACTTTAACCGGCATTTCCTCGAAGAAATTTAATACTACTGAAAAACAATTTATACCATTATAAAGAGAAAAAAAATCTCTATAGTAGTACAACATTAAAAGGTTGCCATTTAAAAAATATCATGTAAAGTTATAACTCAAAAACAATTGAATAACAACAATTTTCATATATGTCAATATGTAAGTAAAAATTTCATAAAAAAACCTTTGGTATTAATCATTTTCGTAAAAAATGAATTTTAACGGCAGAAATTCAAGCGTCTCCATACTTTTAACTCTCTCTGTATACCGTTACTAGTAACGAAATGATTTTCTGCAGATGTTTAGATATGTCATCTTTTCTCTAGTGGTTTATGACTACGAAATGTAAAGTTTTCATAGTGGTCGTGGAAAAAAGTCTTTACATATTTTGAATCGTTGCTTTTTAAATAATAATAAATTTATAATTATTGGTGACTTTAACTTACCTGGTTATAGTTCTAATCTAAACTCAAAAAATGTAAAATTACTAAATAATCTTATTGAACATTTTGATCTTACTGAATACAATACAATAAAAAATAAGGACAATCACTTTCTTGGCCTTAAATTATCTTCCTTAAATTGCGTTGTAACTCGATAATATGTAACAAAGAATATTAATCGCAACCTACTTAAAATGTAGCATTAAAAAAATGTCTAAAAATTCCAAACAACATGTTTTATCTGGAATATTTATTGGTATTTGTGTTGTTTTTTTTAAATCCGTAAAATCTAATCTAATCACAACCTGAAGCGACATAAGAAATAATTGAAATGTAATTTTTCGCACCAACACAAGCGATTATTTCGTAACCACTGGGTGATGATAGCTTGTCCATTTTAAGAAATAAATGTTTGAACAAATGAATGCGTTTCCCGATTATTCCCTTTAGTCGACGATTTTAACATAATGTCCATTTCAACATTATTGACGTTTTCCTCTAATTACATTAATGATAACATTATATAATATGCTTCTAATCGCCTCAGGGGAAATTCATTTTCTGATAACGATTATGATTTGCAACTTTAAAACGTACAGAACGAACCACACCAAAACGACTGGTGTATTGTGGGTTGCTTTAAAGAGGATCATTTAATATGTGACTGTTTGTACATTAAATCGTGTGAATTTTCAATTAAGTCTAATCCAAATAAATTTTGGAGCTATATTAATTCGCAAAAATCGTCCTCCTGTCAACCTCAAATTATGTCACTCAACAATGACTGTTTCATGTCGAATGCAGAAATTGCTGCTCCTCTACTTCTCACATAAACTACAATAAAGAACACAATATGGACCAGATCTTATTCCAAATATGATAATAAAGGGTTTGTTCCAAACCGTTCTCAAATGCTCTTTTTTATATATTTAATTTAGCAATAAAAACCAGCATTTTTCCTACTGAATGGAAACTAGGTCGTGTAGTTCCTATTCATAAATCTGGAGGTCGAAGTAATATCATTAATTACAGACCAGCGACAATTCTTTCTAATTTTAATAAAATATTTGAGTGTATTCTATACCAAACAATTTATTTTAATAATCAAAGTCAGTTATCGTTCTCACAACACGGTTTTATGAAACGCAGATCAACAGCTACTAATTTATGCTATTTTACTCATTACATCGCAACAGCATTAGTCGACAAAGCTCAAGTTGATTGATCTATACTGACTTTGCAAAAGCATTTGACACTGTTGATCATAACATTATAATTCAAAACGGGTTCACTTTTATCATCATATCTTCAGAATCGCTTTTTGACAATCAATTTTTGCGGATGCAATACAACTTCCTTTCAGGTAAGTTCTGGTATCCCTCAAGGGTCAAACCTTGGGTCTTTACTATTTTTGGAATGTATTAACGATATCAATGATACCATAAAATCTTTAAACTTTTTGCCGACGACCTAAAAATGTTTAGAGTTGTTCAAACTATTGACGATTGTATATTGAACTTCAAAAAGATTTTCAACACATTAACAACTGTTGTGATACAAACAAGCTAAAACTTAAGCAAAATTGTTTCTTTTACACGTAAACTAAATATGTACAACCATTTCTGTTATTGCATTAATAATAAAGCTGTTGAACGGTGTGAAAAAATTAAAGAGTAATTACTGTGACAATCATATCCGATGTGGAAATTATTTGTCATATACTGCATGCGATAAATGGTATGATTATTGCTCCGTGTGGAAACGCCCTTGCCATCAGGTTTATTGCTATAATCTCTTAGATAATATCGTTTCGGTTGTATGGACGGAAACTTCTACCAGCACTAATAAGCAACTAAAACATTTATGAGGCTAATTTTGCAACCAAGGCACAGAGCAACACCAATTCTAAAAAAGTTGTTATGCTACAATGTCCCAGTGACAGAATTAGGGCGATTAAATTATTAATATTGCTGAAAAAGCAAAGAAGCTAGAGGGCATTATCCTCAACCCAACGAAGTCTGTTGGTAATTTCTTCAATAATGTAAAAATGAGGTGAGAAGGAATTTACACACCGAAGAGCTCTGTAGTAAAGACGCTAGTTGTTTTAGTATCGTAAGCTGCAAGTAACCAATTTAATAGTATAAAAAAAAATTCCAACCTAGGCCAAATTTTACTCCAACACATCTGAACCAAGTTATCAATTACAGAGGCAGGACTGATTAAAAAGCAGTCATCAAAGGAAAGAAATCTGGATAGATTCTTAAACTATTAAAAAAAACATTTGAAGATAAAAGCTTAATCGATTTTCAAACAATTGTATTCCATTCGGTGAGTTAAAGACGTATTAGATATTCTATTTTATCAAGGTTGTCAAATTTGGGATATATATTTATAGACTTGAGCCCATAGAGCGATGTACGGAAAGCTCAAAAGTTCTTCCAAGAAGACGCACAACATTTTACCGTAAATTATACAATGAAACGATCAAAGTAGATAGTATACTTCAAAGGAATATTATTTTTTGCCCAAAAATTGGTTGTCCGATCAAATATACAAAAAGACTCTCGAGTCGTTCAAAAAAATGTTTGTGGGATGGTGAAAGTAATAAAGTGTAGTGTTTATGAAGTTAAGTTCTATAAACCTACCTTTATTTAGTCAAGTCACAATTCAAGAAGAGAAGCGGAAGAAAACTGGATTCTTAAATCTCCAAGAGATTACATCTCAGATTCTTATATTAAGTTTACAAGCCTGCACCTTTTACATCTAAACGACAAGTGCAATCAATGTGTTTAAAACGGTTCGCGACTATTTCGCCACGGGCCGATTCGCCGCCAAAATCAATTCAAAAATAACTATGACAGTGATAACCTCGCAACCAATACCTCTGACCAATATTCATTAACAAGTTATAGATAAGTTTGCTCTTATTGGGCCCTTCTCAGTAGGTTACAATTGCCGATGCTTCTCCCAACATTGTGTGGGCTATTTACAAGACTGAGTGATATTCAATAAATTAAAATTCATGAATAATGAGAACCTCTAAACCTCCACCAAGAAGGGCAGTATAAGAGCAAACTCATCTATAAAAAAAATGTTTAGAAGAACACGCACCTGTATTCATTAACAAGATTAACACGGAAGACAACTGAATGAAACCGCAAACTACAGTCTATCTGAAATATTAAAATTTGCAAAAACCTGTAACTTCCAGAGCAATTACAGTTTTTTTTTTGTATTTTCATTTTCACAGAGAAGTCAATATGAATATAAAAAATTTAAAAATTTAATAGTGTTAAATTAAATTCAATAAAATAATTGAAGAGGGGAAACGCCCGATGGCGAATTAGCCAGTGGCGAATTGGCAACGGCGAATCATGGACAAGTACAAACCACGTCTAGTTATGAGAGATTGTTCTCATCAATGGCTTATCACACCTCACCAGTGTAAGGACAGTTATTAATTGTAAAAATTATTACAGAATTTAGAGAAAAATCTTCTGGAAATACCAATGAGGACTTGAAAATCAGGACTTCAAAGTTGAATAAACACTGTATAATTGTTATAATTTGTTGAAAAAAATCAAATTCGTTTCATATCAAAGTGACATGTGTTTGTATCGTACATAGAAATGTATTTGTTAAATCTTATCTTAGTTGGTTCTGTTTAAGTAGAATTTACCAGGTAAAAGAAGCATAGACGGAGGAATAAAAAATTAACAATAGAAGGTATGAATGTATCCACAAAAAAAAAAGTTTTGCATTGTAAAACTGCTCGCCGTCCAAAAATCAAATCTGAACAAAGACCTTCCAAACCAAGCAGTATTGAAAAACCATATCCCAAGCCTACAACCCGACCTGATATATGCTTCGTGGTTTCAGTCGCTTTCATAGCAATGACATTCATATTGATCCAGAAGTTCAAACAATTTTTGTAAGTGAAATTAAACATATACATATTAAGTTCAGTTTACCATTTTGTAAGTCTCTTGTGGAAGATCTGACCCAATAATGGAGTGTTCTTACAATACAATTTGCTACTAGGTAAGCAGACGACCATAATTATTCTAAAAATTTCAGAGATTACTACATTCTGAAGTGGGATCGATTTATTAAACGTTCTGCTTATGTCTGTATCACATTCTGGTCCATGATAGAGTCTCGCCCCATTTACTTCACATATTCTCCTTTGTTTGTATATAATTTGTTCCAGAATTGATCAAAGGTTATTAATGGGTTGTTCCCACGTGTATTTATAACCTTTTTGGGCTTGAATGTAGAATTTAGAATGGAGTTGACGATGCTATAATTGGAGTACCTTGTCCCCATTGTTATTCTCATCAATTTCATCTCCCATTTTTCTACTATTTTACCCCCTTTTTTCCTCTTATTCCATTTAAATATTCTCCTACTAGTAATTCCGAATCTTTTCTTAATCTTTTCTATCGTTTCTTCCAGACATTCGTAAAATTCCTCCTTATCTATTATTTTTGCGTTCTCAATAATTGGTCGATAAGTACCGACAACGCAAAACTGCAATACGGGTTACGCTTTGCTAGTCCCTTCATCTATATTATTATATTCTTCACCTGTTTCTTGATTTGTCCTGTTTTTTTCCGTTTCTCTTTGAATACTTCTACTTCTTTATTTCTTATGCTTTGATTCTGAAGTAGTTATCTGTATTTTCTAAACATTCAGGGGTACAAAATGGAGTGTGATGCGCAACACATTGCATCAGATCCAGATCCTTTATGTAGAAAACCCAGTCAACCCGAGCAACCCTGCTGGAGATCTGTTAACCAACCCAGGTGGATGGCACGGACTTCATCAGACAAGAGAAGAATAAATGGTCCTCCGAGAAAACAATTCCACCAAGATGGATTATGAAAATGGCGACGGATACGAACATTGTGAAAAGAAAATTGTCTCCGAAATCGAAAAACTAAATATTGTCATAGTTTGTACAAAGGAAAAAGAAAAGGAGAGCAGATATTAGAGTGGTCCACCAATACATAAAAGAACAGAATAGTAATATTCAGACAACAGAGGTATTGTTACTTTGTAAGTTTTGTTTTGTCTTTTATTAATCCTCCCTATTACATCAAAGGAATTTAATGTACGTATTTTGTTGTGGAAACCTCCGATTCACCCGGTATATGCGTTCTAAATTACTCTATTCTGTGGAATACAAAGGTTTCATTTTTCCCTAGTGCGTAACGCGCAGCAAAGTTCGTGAATGTAACCCCCAAAAGAAATGTATCGTTAAATTTCAACAGTGAAGGTTATACACCGTTGGTGTATTAATTATCTATACCTAAACGCCCAAAAGTAATTTTAGTGAGCATCAATTGTTGATATTTCTTTAAGTAATAGTGTTTATTTTAATTACTTCACCGTCTTTTACTTTCTTCCTGCGTATTTTCCGAATTATCTTATCTGCCTTCCTTGATCGCCAATGTGCACTGCCGTTTGCTGTTCTCTTTCTCTACTACGTGATGCAATAATCCACGTATATCTCATGCAAGTTTTAAGGATACAAAAATATTTAGTTATTTTCGTATTGATTCACGTATTTACTGTTTAACATTTATTTACGATTGTCTTATATGAATCCTTGCCAAAGAAATATGGACACGAAAATAGCATGTAGTAAACCAACACCAAGGACACAACATGAACTACTGTGGAACAAAACCCTTAACAAATCAAACAACATCATAGTGTAGTAGAAAATATTTTTTATATGGAGCTGAAGTTTGGCTAATGACGAAGAAAGTAAGACACAAAAGGAAGGTGAAAATAACATGGAAGATAAAGTCCAAAACGAAGAAGTGTCTCGACAAATGGATTTTTAGTGTTCTATAACAAAAACCCTAGAAAATAAAGCATTACAATGGAATGACTATATGTAAGAATGAATGAAAAAACTAATCGGAAAGAGAAGAAAAATATCACCGGCACTGACATGGAAAAAATACTTCTACAGAGCCATGGAGGATAGGGACCTATCAAACTGAGACTAGAAAGATAGATAGAAGTGGAGAGATAAAACGACATACTCATAACAACACAACACGTCTTTGGTTCCAGTTTTATGTGCAACTTTTGGTGTTTTATTTTTTTTTTACAGAATACTATTTGTTCATCATTATTTAATATAAACCGTGTGTGGTGAAAAATCTGAAGTATTGTGTTTAACATGGGAAATTTTAAAAGTCTGATTTATATGTCCGAAAATGTTTTTAGAATATTTCTAGTATCAGAACACATTTCAATGTGTCATAGAAAACGTTTTGAGTAATACTTGTTGATGTTTAGCTTGGATCAGATGTTTAAATACATTACCGCCAAAATATCGCATACATACGAGGGTTCAAATCCCAGTCCGATTCCTTTTTTTTTAAGTTGAATTATTATTTTAAATGAACAGCGTTTAATTTCTATCGGTAAAGAGATATAATTAAAAGTATTAATTTTTAATTGAGCTGGCAATGGATTTATTAAAATATTCACCTTATTAAACATTTAGCATAACTAACACCGTATTAAGAGGCGCGACTAAACTAACGCGTAACTCCCTTAGTCAGTACAAAATCGTATTCATAGAGATGTTTAAGATTATCTATACTTAATCACCGGCCATGGAGGCTCTATAATTTAGTCGCAGTTAAACGTAAGTTATGCAAGTATTATTAACCTCAATTTTTGTGTATTTGACGTATTTTCCGTTAGAAGCTTATGCATTTGCTAAAAATACAGGGTTTCTATAAATGATTGTCTCATCAAGTTGACAATTAAATGAACAAAATTAATGATAAAAACGAAGAACACAATTGCAACTAGGGATAATAATTACAACGGAACGATGAAATAACTGACAGATGATGACATTAGCATAAATGAACTCACTAGTTTAACCGGCAAATTTGCATTTTTTAAATTTTCCCACACTCACCTAATGAGACAATTATTTATGGAAACCCTGTAGAAACGTGTACAATAAGTAAGAATCGGTATACAGGGTGGCTTACCGAAAAAGAAACAGGTCGTTTTTTGGAGCTATCTTACAGTTTGAAAACAAAACACTCGGACAGGTTACTTTTTGTTTGGAGGGGGACATCTTCCGAAGATGGGTGGCCCAGGCGACAGGTGCCTCATATGAAAGCACTTTCAATTCTCTATATAGCCATAGGCATTTTATTTGGGTCAAAAAATATTGCAATATGGTCGAGAATACCAATTCATGTTTACAAGGGCCCCCATCCCGAAAATCGCAATTTACATGGCTGATGAAGTGGCACCTCGTTTTAAAGGTATTATAATTTTCTATTCAACCAAATACATTTTATTCCAAGAAGGGGGCCTAAGGAGGCCCAAGAACCTTCTTTTCTTAGAAAACAATAGAAAAGGCAAAAAATGCTGAACTAGTTGGTAAGATCAATTCAAGTTTGAAGTGGACCTCTCGTATTGATGAAATTTCTCTGTACATGCCAACAGGGGCAGCCCCCTTTTCTAAAGTGTTAATTGGGATGGGGTTGGAGTAACACCTCATACGTAAAATTTTGTATGATTCTTTGTAATCACAGATATTTTGTGCTAATCAACCTTGGGCTTCTTAGGCTCTCTTCTCGGAATAAAATGTATTTGGTTGAATGAGGTGCCACTTGACTTGCCCTGTAAATTAAGAATTTTGAGGTGGGGGCTGCTGGAGCACCTTGTTCATTTGTTAGGGCAAATTTTATCGTTAATGAATGTCCCTTGTAAATATGAATTAGCATTCTCAACCAAATTGCAGTATTTTCCAACTTTTTTTTTATTTTGAAAATAGAGCTGTCTGAGGTCCTTGGGACCCCAAACCGATATAAGATGCATATAACTGTATAGAGAATTAAAAGGGTTTTCATATGAGGTACCTGTCGTCCCATCAAACCATTAAAAATTTTCAACATAGGGGCTGCTGCGGCCAACCTGTTGATATGTCGGAGGCAACTTTGTCTTCGGGAAATGTCCCCCTCCAAACAAAAATTGACGTGTCCAAACGTTTTTTTTTAAGTGGAAGATAGCTCTAAAAAACAGCCTGTTTCATTTCTGGTAGGCCACCCTATATATTTAATAAAACGAATAACTAAATTAATTGATGAACTATATTTAAAAGTTTATCGAAAACGAATAAATCGATTTACAAAATATTCGAATTCATTTTCTGGGTTATCGAGCCGTGGTCTATTAGAACTTCTTCCTCTTCATTAAGGCTCATCAGTGACGTGGTCGTAGAACTAGTTTTCAGCGAGTTCATCTAGATCTGATACGCTATGATAATCCTGACAGTAACACTTGACTGCTCATATGCAGATATTGGCTATTTGATATTGGCTGACTGATCTTCCATGATAGGTATAGTATTAGTATGTCAAATTCTGTTAATACGTTGGGGGCAATTAAACCACTGTTAAAATATCGGGCAACGTTTCGCCTCCTATGTGGGGGTAATTATAAATATGGTTTATAAATAAAGTTCTTTTTGTAAAACTTGTTATTATTGTGTGTGCTCGTTTATATTTATAAACCATACAGTGTGAGTGTAAAGTATGGAATAAAATTCATTAAATTTTTATCCTTATTTCTATGCAATTTTTCTCAGACAGGTCAATTTTTATTTTTAAATTAACATTTTTTGTATAAATCAACCCTTTCTATTTCCACCAGTGGGGCCGCAACAGGTGGCAACTTGAAAATTTTAAATGGCACTGGGGGTCAAAAGTTACATTTTCGGAAAGACCATTTCATCCTCTATGCAGCAATGTAAGCATCTTCAACATCGGTCGATTAGAACAGGAAAACTTTAAAAATTACTTTGAATATTTTTCAGCATTAATATTTATGTCTGCTTGTATTTTCTATTAATAATATCGAAACAAGCAATAGTTTCCTCAACATATCATCCACATCTTTCTTTAGGTCATTTCCTTAGGTATAAGTTATAGATCTGTATCTCAACCAGTGGCGGCGTATCGTGGGGCAATTTGAAAAATTTGAACAACAATAAAGATAAAAGGTTGTTCTTATCGCCCAATTTTAGGAACAATTATAGTGCTAAATAGTCGACGAAAAGATCTTTCCCAAAATGTAACTTTTGACTACTAGTACCATTTAAAATTTTCAAATTGCCCTCCGTTACACCGCCACTGGTTGTGGTAGAAATGTATCATTTATGCGAATAGGTGGGGATTTGTGTAATGTTTTCAGGAAACTGTTGTTTGCGTCGATTTATTACTAGAAAATGCAACCAGAAATTATTAATGTAGAAAAAATATTAAAAAGTAACTTTTTTCCTGTTCTAATCGACCGATGTTGAAGATGCTTACATTCTTGCATAGAGGATCAAATGGTGTTTCCGAAAATGTAACTTTTGACCCCCATTGCCATTTAAAATTTTCAAGTTGCCCCCTGTTCCGCCGCCAGTGGTGGAGATAGAAAGGGTTGATTTATTATACCAAAAGATGGAAATTTAAAAATAAAAATTGACCTGTCCGAAGAAAATTGCATAAAAATAAGGACAAAAATTTAATAATTTTATTCCATACTTTACACTCACAATGTATATAGGGCTTAAAGAAGACCTCACATAGGAAGCGAAACGTGGTCCGATATTTTACCGGTGGTTTAATTACCCCCAACCTCTCCTATAAGGAAAAGAAGAAGCATAAAATTACGTTTGGTAACTTTGACAGATTATACATAATTTGTTGCAGACAAAATTTAAATCAATTCACTACTGCGCATAAACGTACCTAGACCAGTTGTATATTTTGGTCGCATTAGTTAGTACACATTTAGGAACGAATTATGAATAGTTAACAACTTAAACTGCGATCAACTAATGACAATTTAGATTGTTGCTAGTCGTTCGACTATGAATACGCCTGTAATAATAATATAATAATATTATAATAAATCCATTGTCAGTTCAAGTAAAAGAATTAAAATTTATGCCTGTTTACCGATAGAAATTAAACACAGTTCATTTAAACTAACAACTTAAAAAAAATAAATCGGACTGGAATTTGAACCCTCGTACGGAATCGCCATATTTTGGTGGCAATCCGCTTAAACTTTGATCGACGCCGGAGATCATCAACGCAAGTGTTACTTGTTTATTTAAGTAAGCTTTTTACTACTCCATTCATTTTTGAAATATTTATGATATGTTTGGTTAAATTTTTAAAATTATTACTCAACACCTTTTCTAGTACAGATTGTAATATATGTTCCCAATGTTAAACAAAATGCTTCAGATTTTCCGGGTAAGTTATCATTTTGGTAGTGGCAGTAATTACAGTGCTTTAACGCAAGTTTATTTCTTTTTAATTTAAAAGCGCTTTCACGTTGTAACGTGTATCGTATGTATAATGAATTGAATACAACTGAAATTTTCGTTTGAAAGCAAACGTGATTGTTCTTATTACATAAATGAGTCTGTACGTTTGACAAGGACTTTTACAATATCTGCGTAGTATAATTAATTGTTTCTTTGCTATAATACAGTTCGCTGCACAAGTTGTGTAATTTCTGGGGATAAAGATTCCATCAAATTGTTTTCAAACAATGTATGTGAAAGTAGTATTTTACTACAAATACTGTAATGGAAACACTCTTTTAAAACAGTATAATAGTACTTTTAATTGTCAGTCAGTTTGTTTAAATTAATTCAAATTATTTGTTTATTATCTACACCCATGTTTATGGTCAACTTCGTGCTGATTATAGTTTTTTTTTGTTACTTTATGGACGGTTGTCAATGCGCAACGTGAAATGTTAGAATAGTGTGGATTTTAAGAGTAAAAACTGTCAATTTATAAACACAAGTAAAGACGACCGTCGGTATGACAAATCTTTTCTGCTATGCAGTTCATATTTGTTTGAGTAAAATGCAACTCGTCCATAATCTCGTTTTATGGTCTCGCCATCTCGTAGGTATGGTACTTGTTACATAAATAGTTAATTTCAAAAATAATTAGTAATATAAATATTAGTCAATTAATTGAATTTTCATGTAACGTTATGACAAATCGATTTCTTTATACAGTCCATTTTATTAACAAGATTTTATTTGCCCTAAGAGCGAGCGATACTTGTAACATACTTAACGCATTTTCTTAATTTCAATGTTAAAACTACCAAAATTAATTTATACCAAATTAAACAATGCAACTAAAAAAATTATTAATCAATAGGTAATTCAGCGAATCAAAAAAAAACTGATAATAAATTAAACAAAGTGCGACCCTTTATGAATGTCGAGCAACTTCTACGTATTTAAAGTTTGCTTCGGACTTAATTTAGCCGCTAAATGTAATCTAATAAAACTTGTTTGCTTAAGAGTCACAGATTTCGTGACAAGGGCGTTAATTATGCGAATTTTAAAATTGGATTGTGTAACTCACTTAATGCAATCTAAATTCAAACATCTGTTTAATCTAATTTTAAAATTTTCTAATTATCGTCCATATTCATATTTGAAACGAATGAGAGTTTTATGCATTAAGACTAATTTATTCTGATAACAAACAATATTAATTAATGACGCGCATTCATCGGTAGTAAGCGTGTAAGTGACTAAAATAAATAGTTGCTTATTTTATGCAATTTAACGCCATTTGTCGTGGCAGCTAATTTATTTCTCAACTAAAATGCGTTTAATTCACGCTGCATTGCAATTTACATTTCCTTTCTGGTAGAATAATTTGATAAATTTTGAACATTTTATTCGAGCGTCTTTTAATAAAAATAAAATAAAATAGCGATAAGTTTGTAATTTAAACTTCATGTATGTACTTAGAAGTTTTGAACTATCAAGTTTCAGCGTCGTGTAAACTCTGCATTTGTCCATAAATTTTAAAATGAATGTAAATGTGAAAGGTGTTGGCGCATTTTTACATTTTCGTATGAAATCAAGTCGATTAATTACAAAATTAACATTTACTAAATGAAAAAACGTTGATTTATATCTAACTTTAAAATTGTCGTATACACACAACGATTAAATGAAAAATATTGCAGTTGCAATTTGATAAAAATTACATTTAGGAACGTGGCTGCATTTTGCACTGTAAAACATACAAATTACTTTTAAAGAGATGGTTTTCTCAGAGCCAAGTTGTTCATTAACTGTTGCCATTTGTTTGGAGAACAAGTTTTTTGAACATATTTATGAGACTTTCCAAACAATATTTCACGGCGAGATTTAATTACGTTGTAAGTTAATCTGATAAAGCTTTAACGTATGGGGCTGCTTTTTCTTACACTATAATTTGTACACGTTTGCCAATTAATTGCGCAATGCTTGCTACGATTTTTTTAATTGAATTTTATTTATTCCACAGCGGCTGGTAAAACATATGTACGTGATGATAAAAATGTAGAACTAAATATACATATTACTTTCTATAAACGTGTTGCCTCGTTTTCAAACTTTTGTATTACTTCTAAAGTGTGTTCTTTGAAATCCGGCTTTACACATTCCATCTACTTATACTACTACCGTTCACTGATTCACACACTATCCTACTGCTAATATTAAAAATCTGTATTTGAAGTATTCTAAAAATCACTAACAAAGTGTTTTCTGTATTTAAGCAAATAATAATTTTTGGTCATTAGATAATATTCTATCATTGATAAGTTTCATTTATTTAAAGTTATTTAGAAAGATTAATTAAATAATTATTTTGTTTTATAAATTCAACATTAAATGAAAAGTTCATTACGTCATGTTTCCATGCACCTATATACAGGGTGAGTTTTTTAAAACTTACAATCGTTATAATTTCTAAACAAAAAAGAATTTGAAGAACAACAATATAACACCTCAATTAATATCGAGGGGGACGATTTTTGACGCATTAATGATAGTAATTTTAAATGGGATGATGCCACTTGTGATAGAACATTTTTTTAGAAAATTTAATAAAGATTTCAGTGGCGTACTTAGGTTTTCATTTTAAATAATTTTTGACTAAAAATTAGAATTAAGAACCGATAGGAATTATTTTATTTCATTGTTAAGTATTTGTTAATAAACAAAAGCTTAAAATTCGTTAGTGCTTCGTTTGTGCCTGTTTGTGTCTCAATAAAATTCATTGCGACTCCCCAAGCTCTCAAGATAACATTAATTATACAGTGCATTTCAATTAGACAAGCCAGAATAATTCATTTAGTATTTTATTTTGAGCGAAATTCAAAAACAGGGTAATCTTTGTTTTTAGAGGACCTTTTTTAATGTCAAATATGACCTTGAAACGTCAAACGTATCATTTTCAAGGTCATTTTATTTTCTTTATATCTAAATTAGACTGATAATTTTTCAAAAATAGTTACTTGTGTACCAAACTACCAAAGCCAAAGTCTTCTTCGGACGAGTGCAAACGGGGACGAAACCACACTTTTTGGCAGTGGTGCACACAAAATTTTTTTGGCGACTTTTATTATAAATAAATATAAATTTATGATAGGTAGGTAATTATGGTAACTATGACAGAAAAATTTGACATTAGCAGTCAAGTCAATATCTTTATGTAAGTTAAGAAGATGATAGATGGCGCCACCCAAGACCGACCAAAAATGAAAGCGACCAGAAAAATAGTTATTTGTGTATCAATGCTGTAAAGTGTTTTTTTTTTCGGCTGTTCTGATTTGTTGATTGTTGAACACATCAGAAAAGGCCGAAAAAAACCTTTTTAGGCACTCTTAAAAAGAGACAATTTACGTCCTCATTTGCGGCCGTAAAGTAGCACTTTTTTGTACTCATCTGTCAAAAAAAAGTAAAACGACCGCTTCGTTGAATCACGATACCCATGCCTCATTGCAATAAAGTATAATTGATGTGACATAGTTTTTATTTCTGTAAACAATAACATTCATCTTATGTATCAATAAAAAATAAAATATAATTTAAAAAAAAAACTCTTCTTGACAATTCTTTTAAGCATTCGTACGTTATTTTAGAGTGAGCGCCTAAAAACGTTGGCTGTAAAGGTTTTTCCGGCCGAAAAAATATTTTCTCACTTTCCGTTTGTAAAAATAAATTATTAAATTATGAATATAATAAATATTAATTAAAACAAAGTTATGTTGGTAACATCTATTACTAAGAATATCAATATCAATTGTCGAAAATCGTGCGAATCGCTATTGTGATTTTAAGAAAGTGGCCGTTTACTTTTTTTGACAGTTGAGTACAAAAAAGTGCTACTTTACGGCCGCAAATGAGTATGTAAATTGTTTCGCCTAAAAATTCACTTGTTTGTTAGGGTCGCCTGAAAAATATTATTTTTATTAAACAATAAAATTAAAAAAAAATAAATAATAATCATAAAATTAAATTAAATGTTCAAAATGTCTTCCATTAACTGTCATACAATAGTACAACTGTGCTTCCACAACTGTTTTCACATTATGAAAGACTTCGGGAGTATCTGACGGCAGTTTCTCTCTTATTTTTTCACTCCAGTCTTTCAAAATGCGATAAAATATGTAAAAGCTCGGTTCTAAAGAGCAAGTGTTATAAAATTAAAATTGTAACATGTAAGATATTGTCAAAGAGGTATCGGCAACGTATGTACAAACAGTGACATATGAAATGATCCCCTTTAAAGCAACCAACAATGCACCAATTGTTTTCGTCTTTTTTTTTCTCTGTGTTTCAAAGTTTCAAATGTTGAGTTGAATTCATAATTGTTATCAGAAAAGGAATTTCTCCTTATGCGATTAGTAGAATATTATCGAATGTTATGATAATTAAATGGAAACGTAAATAATGTTGAAATGAGCATTATGTTAAAATCGACACTTGGTGACAAAAAGAAATAATCGGGAAAAGCATTAATTTATTCAAACTTTTATTTCTTAAAGTGAACAAGTCAATCTTCACACAGCGTCTACGCAAAAATGACTTCTGGTGGTGCGAAACAATTAGATTTCAATTATTCTTTATGTGGTTTAAGGTTGTGATCGTGGAAAAGCCCAAATTAGGTTTTACGGAATTAAAAAAAAAGACAAATAACAATAACAAACAATTCAATTTATAAAAAAGGTGAACTTTACTTTATCACCATTTTTCTATAGGTGTAGTCCACTGTGATAGTACTACCAACACTACCTCCGGAAACCTTTTCCGGGAAGAGTGCACTGAAAATCCTCATTTGGATTTTTACGTTGACCATATAAAAATAAAATAGGGTCTAAAAAAATATGTTCTTGAAAACTTTTTCAAACGTTATCTGTTTTTAAATATTTGTAATTACACCTTTCAAAAAAATTACCTTGAAATTGTAATTAAGCGATAACGCAAAACGTCACATCAAGGATTACAATAATTATGATTTGAATAAACTCAAATTTCACGACATATAGAAAAAAAACAAACATTGTTGATGTATTGTTGGTTGCTTTAAAGAGGGTCATTTAATATGTCACTGAATATATTACTATTATTATTATTATTATTATTATAGGCGCATTGTGCTTTCAATAAGCAATACCAATACCAAAATTTTAGCTTCTGTTTCCAACGATGCGTGAAGTTAGCGATCCTTAAAAATATTGTGGGGTCCAATTAATTTTATTGTGTGTGCTCCCAATCGATTTTATTGAAGCACAAACGAAACACTACCGAATCATACCAAAAATTTAGTTTGCGCTTCCAACAATGCGTGAAGTTAGCGGGCTCCTGGAAAGTGCCATTTTCTCGAAAACTTGTGGGATCGCAATCAATTTTATTGAAGCACAAACAGACACAAAAGAAGCACTAACGATGAGGTCGATAGCTTCACGCACCTAAATCTAATAAAAGTTTCAGACAAAGTAATTTACAACAACTTATGTACTTTTTTTGAATAATTAATATTCTTGAAGATACAATTAAAACAATACGTGTCGTGTGATTGTTCACTCTATCGAATAAACATATTTAAATAAAAGTTGTGTATAAAGAAATTACAAATAATTTTTGTTTGAAGAAGAACTGTATAGAAAGAACATTTCTATAAATATTAAAAAAATAGAAACATCTATCTAGGTTAACTGCACTTTTGACACGACAGAGTATGGTCAAAATTAGATCAAATCACCGGAATAATAACATCAATGTACACAGTTTCATCAAACCAGTGGCTTTTGAGATATCGTGTTTACATAAAAATGGACGCCTGGACACGGCCTCGGCGCAGATCACGATCAGTGCTCCCGGTTCATTGCCGCCCTTTCATTGCAGAGTTGTTTTTTTGCCTGGGCTGTTTAATCGCCGGGACGTTTCGTTGCCGCCCTTTTATCACCGAGACATTTTATCGCCGTTGCTTATCGCCGTACGTTTTATCACTGCCTTTTAATCGATTTTTTCATTATTAATTTTCTGATAAGGAGACTTTACTTTGTAAAAAGACAAAACACCTACGTTGTGCATTGTTTTTTGTAATTTACAAATGTGTATCTACTTTTTATTTTGATAACAATAATACTTATGAATGCATTAAATAATAATTTTCAAATATGCCAAAACATATTACTGTGTGAGACTAATATAAGTGAAAATGACGCAAGTCGATAATAAGATTTCTATCAAAATGGAAGATCAACAAAAAAACTGAAAATGTGTCAAAAAGTTTGACAAATTACTAATAAGATTTCTTTACATGAATATCCCATGAATCCATATAATGTACTAATGGTCCCACAAACGTGAACACGTGAACAGATGATACATTAAAATACAGATATAGATAATAGTACATTAGGTATATTATAAGTGACAGAAATGCATCATTATAAATGCGAGTGACAATAATTCTCACGAGCTTTATAATGGCATTTCTCTCGCGTGTGTTATACGACGTTTTATCTTACACCAGCAGTTTTTGCAACTCGTAACGGATTGAAGTTACTTTTTTTAATTTGTAATTTTATCATGGTTGCGCAGATTTCGTTGTGAGGGTTATTTACATAAACACAGAAATATTTGCCTTTTAAACATTTTAGTCACAAGTGAATAATAGCCTATTTTAGTCACTAAAATTAGTGACTAAAATGCATAAAAAACTGCTGGTGTAAGATAAAAAAATTTTAATTAAAAATTTATAAGTAGGTATCATTTTCAAAATTCTGCAAAAGCTGATCAGTAATGATTACAAAAGACTTGTGCAATAAGTGTTTCATTAATAAATGGAAATAGTGTAACTGTAATCCTGAACTCAAAGTACTTAAGATTAAGATAAATTATGGCTCCTTAATGGGTTACGGTTATTTTTAATTTTAATGTGTGTTAAATATGTCCATGTTTTTCAGTTATTTGCATTTATTACGCAAGTGACACATTAATCTTAACAAAAACCATTCTTATTAAAAGTTAGATTAGAGTTCAATATTAATATTTTGAGGTTAGGGCTCTATAGTTAAAATATCTCCAATTATTAATGAAATATCCAGTATTAAAAAAAACAAAATGCAGAAACAAATTGGATGCTGAGTATGGAAAGTTATTAAAACAGCCACTAATCTATTAATATAGGTGATTGTGTGTCTTTTTGTTTATCTAAGGAGGATACCTAAAGAATATCATGACTCTCTAGAGACCGTCACCCTCCCCCACTCGTAAAAAAAATTAAAACATTATCAAAAGAAAAATTAACCGCCAAGAAGGATCTTAAAAAAGCGAAGAAGGAAAGGGAATAAAAGAAAATATAAAACTAAAATTGAAAAAAATAAAAGATAGATAAAAGGAAGGAAGAAGCAAAGAAGAAAAAAGTTGCCGGGAAAAAGAAATCGACAACGACTAATCGTGTTTTGATTGATGACGGTGAAGTCAGTGATACTAAATGCTTGTTCTGTGGGAAATCTTTTTCTAACTCAAAAAAAAGAAGGACGGATAAGTGCTCAGATTGCCTACTTTGGACACACGAAGCTTCTGCTGGGAGCGAGGAAGAAGAAAATGAGTTTATTTGTCATTACTGTAAATAAACTAATAGAAAGACTATAGGTAACGAATTGTTGTTTTTTATATCGGCTACCCAGTGGCCACTTTGCCCTACCTTCTAGGGCTAAGTGGCAATTTGGTAGAATTGCGAAAAAGTTATGTTGTCTTTTTAAGTATCTACCTAAAAAAGTTGTTTCGTCCAAAGCTCGATTTAATAGAAATTCAGGGTCCAACAAAAGTCGACAAAAAAAAGTTTGATCACAAAATCGGACAGAAGGTGAAGATTTAATTTCGACTTCACCACCTTCACCTCCGGATGATCCCGATAATGTTTGACAGACGTCCTGCTAGAAACACTAAAAGGAAAAAAAAACATATAGACGATGTTATATTAAGATTGTCTGACGATGAATCTCCAGCCGTCCCATCTAATAAAACTCAAAAGTTACAAGTACCTGCTGCTCCGGATATTGCTCCTCCACCATCTACTAAATACAACCGACGAAAATGCAACTTTCGTACAATATGTTTTGTCACCAATAGAAAGAGAAAGACATAGTTACACCAGACGAAGAAAAACCATTGGAAAATTCTTGTCGAATTGTAGAAAAAAACTGAAGATGTTGTTAATGAAGAAAAAAAGGTTTCGAAACCGTCGCATAACCATCTTATTAATAAGACGTGTAGCAAAAATTATACACTAAAAAATACATTACTGCACTCGTGCTTTTTTTTTCTCATAAGGGCCATGCTTAACTATCTCAATACCACATTAAAAAAAATGTGCAAAAGTAAATCCCTTATTATCTAGATGTAGTATAAAAGCTAAGAATAATTTCAGTGAGGAAACGGCGTATAAAACTCATTTTACTTTATGATTATAAAGAGAAATTTGCTACCCGTTGTAGAGCGTTGAATGGTTTAAATCAATCTCATTTTGACATTATTAAGTACAATTTCTATTTTCGTAGTACATCCATTAAAGTTAAGTTCAATAAATGTCTTCGGCAAAGCAAAAATTTTAATAAAGGCACACAAATAGTTTTATAGGTGGCAGCTGAGCTTAAAAGCTTTTCTATCGGACATGTTTTAATAATTTGAAACGGAAAAGAATCAGTGTCGCATTTTTTGCATAAACGTTTCAAAAATATTCCTCGCCGAGTATCTAATTTTTAATTGAAACAAATGTTAGGACTAAACTTAATTAAACCAATTTTTGTTGCAGAGAAATTAATCCCGCAATGACGGTCTAGGAATCATATTAACCAGAATTGAAATTAATGTTTATTTTAATGAGACGCTCAATAAAGATTAACGAAAAATAGTTATTTTGGTTCTTACTAGTTGAAATAAAAGACTTACGTTTGCATGCTTTGCGATGAGTTATTTGTTTGGTGGGATCCCGGTAATATCCTTCTCTGCAATAATGGCAATGTCGTCCAGCCGTAAAATGCCGACATTTTAAACAAACACCGCCAGAGATTCTTCCTGATAGCTTGTAGAGTTCCATGTTAAATCGACATCTTCTTGCATGTTGGTTGCATTCACATGCTGAAACAAACAAAAATATCCATCAAAGTAACCGATATTTATTTATAACGAACAAAAACGGGATTTTAATCAGTTTTATACAAAAATTCCATTTCGTCTTAATTGATAGTCGGGATGGAACAGAAAGTCAGCGGTGTTTAACGTTCTGTAAGGATGAAAGTAAGTACGTGTAGAAAATTGAAAAGATATGTATGTCATGTGGGGCCGACAGAGCCGGGGGCGTAGCGCTAACTCTCATTACAACCCTGTGCGATGGTTGTTTGCCTGAGGCTTACAGAGCAAACATCTAGTCTGTATCTGACATCACATTATACCTGCATTCCCTTAAGCCCTTAAAACCATATCATACGCATAAATACATTACGATTTACAAAGCATTATATATTCTTTTTTCAGTAAAAAATCTACTCTTACACATATTTGATGTAATTAAAATAAAATTCGAAAAAACCTGACCGACAAAATTTCGAAAAAATTTAACAGATGCGTAGGGTGCGGTTAATATCTTATGATATCAGATTGGTATGATCTATAGCTGCCTAAGTCGGTCCCAACATTGGTTTCTTTATTACTTCTCCGATTAAATGATTGATTGATGGCTTTTTCGAAATTAATTTGTAATTAATACATTATTTCTATTACGCTTCGGGGATTAACGAATATAGTAGCAATGACTTGTGTTTAATAACAATTTAAAAGTTTATATTTTTAAAATTAAATTTCATGGTTCTAAGTAGGTGTTTAAAGTTAGGTTTGTTATAGAATAATAATTTTAATGTCTTGTAATTAACATTAATACATTTTTATAAATAAATGTTTTTACTGTATGTTTTATTTGTGACTACATGATTAAATTTCGTTTTGTATCAATTTGCAGTAATTATAAAGCAAATCACATTTTTTCTTTAATTAATGTTAATGCCTTTAAAATATACAGCAAGCGTAGACAGCGGTACGTTGTGCGTAATTTGAACAACACCATGCCTACTAGCAGCGCGCCATCGCTAAACCATGCACTATGAGTACCTTTAAAACAGCTTTTAATTTTTAATGTTTGAAGTAAAACTTAATGCTTTCTTTGTGAAAGACAAAACTTGGGGCTTTGTCGCTGTAGCATCACTTTTTTTTCAAAATGTTTACTTTTGTTTTTTATGTTTGAATTTGTACATTTTATAGCATATTTAACACCATAATTTTAATAAAAGAAATACACACATCAAAATTGTACCACAACCACGACAAAGTCCCTTCTTATATCTACCAATTTAAATCAAAACATTGCTAATAATAAAATTTGAGCTAATTTTATAGGTACACTCATGAAATTTAAAACTTGGACACCACAATTTCTGTAAACAAAAGTTTGCACATTGTGAAGCGGGCTTAAGGGTATCATTTACAATTCTAACAGCAGGTAGTCTCAGCAGGGGTTATCTTATAGAAGGACTGTAGAATGAATCATTACACTAAGCACGTTTTAGAAAATAGGTAATTTACGTTGCTTACTTAATTTTTTTTTTAAAGAATATATTTGAAGGTATCGCTAATTAAACACCATAGCTCGATTAATTATCGAATCAAAATTTTGTTTAGGAAATGTTTACAAAATAAAATTAGAAATAATTTTGATTTAAAAAACGTCTACAAGCAATAACTTTTAAATTAAATCAAAAAACTAAACATGGTTATTTGGGTTGACTGATTATTACTTATTTTTAAATAAATCTAACCTACTAATTATTGTAAGTTATTAAAAAAAATCATTAAACTCTCTATTCATAATATTTAGTCCTTACAAAATGTATATTTTATGACGTTTCATTTTTTTCTGTAGTTAATATAAAAAGTGAAAATAAAAACTAAGGCAATTCTTATTGTCAACGTATATATTTAGTTTTTTGACAAGAATTTATTACATAATTATAATTAAGATACCAAGTTATAGTTTAAAATTAAATGAAAACGTTTTTTTTAAATAAAGGTATTACTATATAAATAAATATAAGAAATCAATAATGGGTGTGACCTCCATTATTATTGATACATTCTTGGAGGCGTCTGCTCATTGACATAGCGTATCAATATAATTAATATTAATCGTTTCCCATGCGGTATCAATGGCCGTTGTTGTCTTCGGATAACAGCAAGTATTCGAGCCCAAACATTTTCGATAATGTTAAAATCTGGGCTTTTTGCTGGCCAGGGTAACAGCTACAAGTTATTTTCTCGTATCCAGAAGTATAATGCTGCTGCGAAAGAAGTTCTCAGTGACGAAAATATGAGACGTCGTCTGGAATTTGCAAGGCGATATGTGAACGAACCTTTGAAATTTTGGAATCGAGTGATTTTTAGCGACGAAAAAACGTTCAATAGCCGCAACGATGGACCATTAAAAGTTTTTAGAATGGAAGGAGCTCGTTACGAAAATAACCACATATGTCCTAAAAACGAAGTGGTTATTTTTCTGTGAATGTGTGGGGTTGGGTTAGCGCGCGGGTCCAGGAGTTTGTTGGGCTATCGATGGACGTCTTGATTCTGCTGCGTATTTAGATATTTTGGAAACTATTATGAAACCTTCAGTCGAAGTGTTTTATCCAGACGAAGATTATATTTTCCAACAAGTAAGTATTCTTATTTCACTATACTTTCTCCAAAAAATAGTTCGGGATCTGTTGAATTAACATTTTCATAATGTATTTGTGTTGTTAAAGGACAACGCCCCAATTCATACTTCGCGGGTTGTGCTCAATTGGATACGAGAAAATAACTTGGAGCTGTTACCCTGGCCAGCAAAAAGCCCAGATTTTAACATTATCGAATACTTGCTGTTATCCGAAGACAACAAGGGCCAAATTTTATACCAGTAAACCGTAATGCACTAATTGCAGCCATTGACACCGCATGGGAAACGATTAATATTAATTATATTGATACCTTGATAGCGTCAATGAGCAGACGCCTCCAAGAATGTATCAATAATAATGGAGGTCACACCCATTATTGATTTCTTATATTTATTTATATAGTAATACCTTTATTTAAAAAAAAAGTTTTCATTTAATTTTAAACTATAACTTGGTATCTTAATTATAATTATGTAATAAATTCTTGTCAAAAAACTAAATATATACGTTGACAATAAGAATTGCCTTAGTTTTTATTTTCACTACAGAAAAAATGAAACGTCATAAAATATACATTTTGTAAGGACTAAATATTATGAATAGAGAGTTTAATGATTTTTTTAATAACTTACAATAATTAGTAGGTTAGATTTATTTAAAAATAAGTAATAATCAGTCAACCCAAATAACCATGTTTAGTTTTTGATTTAATTTAAAAGTTATTGCTTGTAGACGTTTTTAAATCAAAATTATTTCTAATTTTATTTTGTAAACATTTCCTAAACAAAATTTTGATTCGATAATTAATCGAGCTATGGTGTTTAATTAGCGATACCTTCAAATATATTCTTTAAAGAAAAAATTAAGTAAGCAACGTAAATTACCTATTTTCTAAAACGTGCTTAGTGTAATGATTCATTCTACAGTCCTTCTATAAGATAACCCCTGCTGAGACTACCTGCTGTTAGAATTGTAAATGATACCCTTAAGTCCGCTTCACAATGTGCAAACTTTTGTTTACAGAAATTGTGGTGTCCAAGTTTTAAATTTCATGAGTGTACTTTAAGACTATTCGACGAATAAAAAATAAAAATGCTTACTTATAGTGTACAATTTAGCGCTGGCACACTACTAGTATGTACTCCTCTTAAGACTAAGTGCCTTATACACGGAGGTCCACGAACTTTCATGGAGTCTCAAAACGGAAAGAGATAAATAATTGAAGCTCGGAGAATCAATAAAAGACAAAAAAGGGTGTAAAGCTGTAATCAACAGGTCTGAGTCGATGACGTAATTTTCAGTCACGTGATATCAACTTTCAAAAGGTAACGTCATACCCTGCATATTTTTTAATTTTTAGCTTCTACTTAAAGAGCTGATTTCAACAAACTAAAATACTTGTGGTCTAAAGCCAACGATTAGTGAGTTATGTAGAAATAAGGAACTCACTAAACTTAAATGTGCGATTTATTATAATATACCTATAAGAATGAAATGGAAAAAATTACCTACATTAAATGTTTAAAGTGTAACCCTCCAGCAATTGTACATTTTTCGAACCTTTCAGTAAGAGATCTAGTACAAGCAGCTTTAATCATGTTTGGTGGGATTGATTGACAAGCTTCTCTAATTCGAGTTTTCAGCTCTTCTACGTTTGCAAATTCGGTTTGATAAACCACATCTTTTAAATATCCCCAAATAAAAAATCTAAAGGAGTGAGATCAGGGGACCGTGCCGGCCATTCAATAGGTCCCCTTCTCACAATCCAACAATTTGGAAAAACCTCTGAAAGATACTCTCTATCTCGTCGAGTAAAGTAAGGAGATGCCCCATCCTGTTGAAACCGCATAGTCAACCTCTCTCGTAGTGGAATGTCATCCCGTAATTCAGAAAAATATTAATTAAAAAATCTAAATACCGGTCTCCAGTTAATGTTCGCTCATAAAAATGTGAGTCAATTATTTTCCCTTTATACACTCCACACCATACCTTAATACCCTACACAGTTTGGAAATTTGTTTCCTTCACCCAACCTGGATTTTCGGATGACCAATAATGGCAATTATGTCGATTTACCACACCATTAGAGTATGAAATCGACTCCCATCGCTCCAAAGGATGTTATTTAATAAATCAGGATCATCCTCAATTTTCACCAACATTTCAGAAATAAAATTTAACCGCCTATCAGAGGATCTGTTGATTGTAATCCGTGCACCAAGTGAATTTTATATGGGTGATATTTGTTGTTACGTAGTATTCTTTAAACGCTTGGTTTACTTATTCCTAATTTTTAAGCGAGGCACGGGGATTAGCGTACATATAAGCTTGTGCATTGACAATATTTGCTTCCGTTTCAATTAGTTTCTCACTAGGTCTTTGGAACACACCCCTGCAAATAAGATGGCTCCAGGTGTTTCCGAATGCATTTTGCGCTCTGAACACGAATCTGGGTTCAAAACTTTCCATAACGTCAGGTTTTCGAGAAAAAGGGGGTCAAAACCCCTAAAAATAGCGTTTTTGGCCATTTTTGAAAAATTGTAGAGCTAAACACTGACGTGCTAGAACTATCGCTATTGTCAGAAATTGACAATTGATCTTTGCTCTTTAAAATGAACCCAAAGCCAAATTGATTGCATGCACCATTAAAGCAGGGGATGGGTTTATGTCAAGGGGTGCAAGAGAAAAGAAACACATTACGGAGGTCCTTAAAAATTAATCAGATTTACTTGGAAATTTTTACTCAGGGGTTTTTGGGGTCGCTGATTACAGATCTTCATTCAGATTTTAAAAATTCAAAATGGCGGATCCAATATGGTAGTTGAGGTTTATAAAAATTAATCGGACTTACTTGAAAATTGTTATGTGAAAGGTTATAGAAAATTAATTGCACCCCTCATTTGAGCTCATTTTAAAGAGCAAAGATCAATTGTCAATTTCTGACAATAGCGATGGTTCTAGCACGTCAGTGTTTAGCTCTACAATTTTTCAAAAACGACCAAAAACGCTATTTTTAGAGGTTTCGACCCCCTTTTTCTCAAAAACTTGACGCGATGGAAAGTTTTTGAATCCAGATTTGTGTTCAGCGCGCAAAATGCCTTCGGAAACACCTGGAGCCATCTTATTTGCAAAACCCATGCAGGGCTGTGAAATTAGTGAATATTGCTTAACTTTTTCCTGACGTAGGAAAAAGTGTTTTGATTTGGTATTACATGACTATTATTTATTTATTTATTATTTATTTATTCGTATGGTAACGTTGACTATAGTTCTCTATTTTTTATACATTCACCATAAATAAGCATCATACCCATATACTCATGGTTCATGAAAAAAATATACAGGGTGTGTCATTTAAAACTTAAAAGTTGATATGGCGTGACTGACAATAATGAAGTTAAATTTAATTCGTTCAACTTTATTTTATAACTGATTGACTTCCAGAATCTTAACTAATTATCTTTTTGGAGATACAGGTTGTATGAAACTTGTCGAATTACTGATTTTTACGGCCTGTAACTATCGTTGGATTTAGACCCAAAGTCATAGAGTTTGTTAAAATCCATTAAGTTGTCTAGATCTAGTTTTTGAGCTTAAAAGGTATTGTAGTTAGGGAAGTGATGCCGTTAGGTTCTACGTTATGCATCAGATAGTAAAATTCGGAAAGAAAAAAATATCTTGTTACATGCAAAAACGTAGCTCAGTAGGTGGGGTGGATCGCAAAACGATTTGCGTTTGTGAAATGAAAAGATCGTAGTAATTGATGCAAAATCGCCAATAACAATCGATAAATTAGTCAAAGTAGAGAATGCGCCAAACAAGGCCACGACATTAATTAGCTTCAGCCCTTGTTCACTGAAAGCATGTCCAATAGAGGGTACTTTCCTGTTGACGTACCTTAAGAAAGAGCCGTCACAAATCTGTTAAAAGTTAAGATAACACACACAAAAATAAAATAAAATATAGAGTGTTAGGTAAATGTCTGGCAAAAATTTGTCTGTTGATGGCTGTCAATATATCGAACAAAAGACATTTCTGGAAACTATCGAAACAAATTTGGTTTTTTTGCTCATTTTGACAAAACCTCGGCTTTACCTTAATTAATTTATCGTTTTTATTGTTGATAGTTAGACAAAAATGGTTTCCATATATTTGATTATTGTTATTTTAATTAATGTCATTTTGAGAAAACTGTAACTAACTGACATTTAAGTAAATTATTTAGTTTGATTGATCTTGTCAAACTACTTTTTGATTGTTGCTAAGTTATGTGCAGGTAATTCATTTACGTTAAAATAGCCATAAGCGGGTATCAAAACTTCAACCACATTTTTGGCTTTTCAGCAATTTTCTGCCAAAAAATTATTAAAGCTTTTCGTTCTATTTATTGAGTTGATCACCCGTCAAATATTTGCCGGACATTTACCTAACACCCTGTATAAATAAAAAAAGCCGGTCACAGAAGAAATCTACAAGATTTATTACATTTAAAACATAATATAAACTTACCAAATAAACAAAGTTTATACGGGATTAAAATTATTAAAATAGTTAAAAATCAAATTGATCACGTGGTCGATAATTTTTATTGTTAAAACAACTTAACTAATCAAATGTTTTGTGCGCTCAAACAAATGAAAACAAAACGATATGTCTATTACAAAATCTTAACCTTGCGCGTCTTGCATTAATAACTTAAATTGCGCACAAAATCTCAATTCAGTGAATTAAAATCGCAACCGAAAGTTAATATGCATGTAATTAAGAAAACACTTCGCGATAGTTTATAATTTACAACATGAGATTCAAAGCCCTTTTAATTTCGGGCTTGTTGGGATGAACCAGAGGTTGTTGTGGCAGAACGGACGACGCTGGAAACAAAGACGAGAAGATCAAAATAATTCTTTTTAATAAAGCCAAAAACTGGGACGTAGATACAAATTTAGATCCAGCAAACTTCAAAAGTTAAATTTTCTCGGACGTATGAAGAAATACAAATATCCGCAGACTTGCGAAACGGAGATCAACACTCCTAAGCAACTTCAAACTCAAAACTTATTTATTTCCAGTACCATTACGGGCGTTACACACATAACTAAAATCTACGAGAGCTAAACGTAGACTCAACAAAACGTCAATAGTGGCATTCTTATCATCCCTTGTGCAGGTATCGTGCAAAAAGAAGTAACATCACTCATCAAAAGACAAAACACAAAGAGTCAAAAAAAAGTTTGCAGTTGTGGCGATAGATGGAATGTATTGAAGATCACGAAGAAAGATAAATGGCCAACATATGCCGAAGCAATGCATGCGGTAATTATAGATCGTCAAACAATATGTGGGGTTGACATCGCAACCCCATTCTAACCACTTCTACATCCGCGTATTACGTATGTAGTAAACGCGGAAACAATAACAAACAAGTGCAAGTAAGCAAATGCAAACTCAGCTTTCGTAACGGCCTTGTTTATTAAGCACACTAACCTAGTTGGCATGTATAAAACGAAGTAGGTACAACAACACAATTGAGTTCCGCAATTCGGCAAAGAAGTACGGTTAATCAGTTCGTCTCATCAGTTCAGTTCGGTACTCAATTCAGTGCAGTTCCAACCGAATAATGAGAGCAGCCGAAACAACAAGTCACCGCGCCATCATCAAGTGAAGACCGGTCGAAGCTTGAGTCGATCGGTGCAACTCATTTTGGGCCATCGTCTGCTCAGACATTTTGCTTGTTTAGCATACATTATGAGTACATTCGAAAGAGGGCTTTTTTGTTAACGTTCTGGATTAATAAAATACAGGGTGTTCCAATTAAAATAAGGCTCATATTACAGATCGAATAATGTAATCATTAACCTGTAAATTCTGAACACCCTGTAAAGAGATGTTTAATATTTAATCATGGATACATTCATCTAACATCCAACTATTTAGATGTAAGAGTAAATTTGTTATGATTTGTTGGATTAGAAGATATTGAATCTTTTTCAATACTACATATCTTAAGAAAAGTCGACGTAACTCAAAACGCTCTGGTATAGGAAACCTTTATAAAAGTATACTTATTTTTTACGAGAAATCAAAAAACGCAATATATAACTTTGATGCGCCCAAGTTTTTTGGGACATACTGTATATTAAAAAATAATTTTAAAATTTAAAATTTATCAACCTGCAAGCTACTAAAATAATTCACCCTGTATACAAGGTGTTCCATTTGAAAAAAAAAACTTTTAGTCCATCACGATTTTGTGAACATCCTATACTAAATATGTTGCAATAGCAAAAAAGAATTATATATTCATTTATTTATCGTATGGTACATTTTAAATATTGTATTGTGATGTAAGTGTTATGTATGGTGCCCCAGAAGATCAGTATAAACATGTATTAGTGTGGTGACAAAACCGTGTACAATTGTGGATTGATTCGTCTTGGCAAAACATTTAGTTCAAGGTTTGGGAAAACCACTAAAACCTAAACATGCCAACAGGTTTGATCAATTTTTATCTAAGAAAGTTGCTATGGTAACGGAGATATTTGCTGCAACATTGAATCTGGAACACGCTGTATATAAAAGTTAATGTTGAATATCAATTACTGTGCGAGATTCATGTAAAATAAAGCTTTCACATTATTAAGTCTAAAAGAATTTTAATAGAAAAAAATTATACACCTAATTTAAGAAGTTTTTTATTAGAATTAGTATAGCATTAGTGTACCTGAAAGTTGCGAATATTGTACCCATATTGAACTGTGTACCAGTCATTTTTGTCGACGAATGAGTTTTATTCAAGTACAAACTTTTACTAAATAAAATTATTGTAAGATTGTCTAAAGAAAAATATTGTCTAAAACATCGACTAGCACTTAAGATATAATCTACTCGCTAGAGAAATTTAATATTAAATTTTTAGCTCTCGTCCCATAAAAAATAACTACATGTTGTTCTATTGTTATACACACACGAATACTAGTCTCGGCATTCTTATGCTCTTGACATGCTGCCAGATAATATAAAAAATGTCTTAATCGGGCAATTAAATAAAAAAAACAAGCAGCGTAAAATTGTTCTTGTTTTTTGTGTGTAATTCTAATTTTAAGTTTCATTGCACTATATTTTAATGCTTTTAACTGCGATTTTATAAATTAAGTCTATTACTACTACCATGTTAAAAATTTAGATATATTGCTATATTATAGATGTAAAGTTGTAATGAAGAAACCGTTATTTGTGAACGAGTTGTTTTTATTGTTAAGCACATGGTTTCTTGTATGATTTCATACAGCTTTGATTAAATTTAAATGCTATTAACTCTAATAAATTAATGTCGTAATTTTAATTTGTGTAAATTTGTTTCTTGCAATAAATCCTTGTTATACTATCATCAGCAAATCAATGTAAAATTAAAAAAAAAATACCACCAAGACCAAGATAGAGGGAGTGGTCCTAAATGGAAGATCATTTATATTGAGAATGTGAAACGTGCAAAGGACGAAAAGGATACATTCCGATACGTTCTACAATTTAATCATCAGAAAGCTTAAGCAGATCGAGTCGACCCTTATGCGTACGTAATATTTTCAAATATAAAGCAAATTCTTCAATAAATGTTAGTCTAGAGGCAACGAATAATTTGAAAATATTGGAAATACGTCCTCTGAGAAAATTTTTACAGCCTCCAGACAAAAAAATGATTGATTTCTTTTCATAACTTTCAAAACTTTCCAATAAAATCAATAACTCAAGCTCGCATTTGTTAACTAATACGCCAGGTTGATCAAACGTTACCTTAATTAAATTAGTTGTTACCAGGTAATCGATTGATTTCTTTTTGTAGAAGTTCAAAATATTTCCAACAAAATCAATAAATCAATCTCGCGTTTATTAACTCATACGTCAGGTTGCTAAAACGCTAATTAAATCAGTTGTATTGTTTGATTTCTTTCATAGAAGTTCAAAATCTTACCAACAAAATCAATAAATCATGCAGGCATTTATTAACTCATATATCTCCAGTTATCTCCAGATAACTATTTGATCTCTTTTGATATATGTAGGTTCAAAACCTTTCCAACAATATCAATAAATCATGCTCGCATATATCAACTCATATACCAGGTTACTCAAAGGCTAATTAAGTCAGTTATTTAACAGGCAACTGATTGATTTCTTTTGATAACATTCAAAATTTTTCCAACAAAAGAATCAATAACTCATGCTCGCCCTTATTAACTCATATGTTAGGTTGCTCAAACGCTAATTAAATCAGTTGCTACCAGATAACTGATTGATTTCTTTTATAACGTTTAAAATCTTTCAAAAAAATCAGTAACTCAAGCTGGAATTTATTAACTCATATGGCAAGTTGCTCAAACGCTAATTAAATCTGTTGTTACAAAGCAACTCATTGATTTCTGTTTATGACGTTCAAAATCTTTCCAACAAAATCAATAACTTATACTCGCATTACTAACTCATATGTCATGTTACTTAAACGGTAATTAAATCAGTTGTTACCACTTACCTGGTAACAACTGATTTAATTACCGTTATCCACCTGATAAATTAAAATGTAAATTTTAATACATAAGTAACGACGCATTGGTGGAGAAAGAGGGGACCAAAACTGAAGATGACGTCATGATAATTTCACCATATCACAATCATTCAGATGTATGGCATTTGGATCTCCGGGAGAACCTAAACATCTCCAAATTGGTTTTGACTTTAAGTTCCTGAGTCTTCGAATTGGATTTTAAACTTCTGGTCCCAGTGTATTTTTTACAGTGTTCGGTTCATCCTCAGTTTGTGTTCAGGGTGATCTTCACGATTATTGATTAATATTTGCTTCGATTTTGAATGGTTTGTTGTCTCTAAAGTTTTAGTTAATAAGATCATGGTGGAAACGCAGATGTATTCACTGAAACCCTTTCTCAGTCGGTTTTCTCAGTTCGACCTCCTCCTCATATTGCGTCATCATTTCGAAGAACTTGTGGAGGTTTGAGAAGCATATATTCCAATTCTATGCTAGCTTCCATTTCTCCATGCTATATGCCTAACGATGATATTTTTGTAACAAAACGTGACATTAGATACGGAAGTCGTTGATAAATTCTAACCAAGTTTGCTATTGACGCCTATTACTCTTAGTAGCAGATAAATATACTTTCTCTAACAATGAAATTGGACTGAATAAACAATAATTCAAACAATAAACAATAACAAAAATCATACACAATTTATTTATTTATTCATATGGTACATTATACAAATATTGTATTGTGATGTGTTATGTATGGTGCCCCAGAAGATCGTATAAACCTGTATAGTGTGGTGATGAAACCGTGTGCAATAGTGGATTGGTTTTGGCAAAGCATTTACTTCAAGGTTTAGGAAAACCACTAAAACCTAAACATGCCAACCATTACCCACTCTAGTATTCACATGTAATAATATTAATTAAGTGTGTAAACATTATAAAAGGTAAATAAGAACATAAAATATAACAGCACAGCCATTGCATGACGACATATAATGGACCAGTCCAAGCGCCAGTCACGACAATGACGAAAAAAATAGTAGGTTAAAGAAATAGCAAAACAAAATAATGGAAAAAAACAGATAATCAAGACAAGAATACAAAATATTGCTGAACTTCAGATGTCCTTCAGATTCGAAAGCCATAATATAGCTTCATTCGTTAAATTATAAATGTTTGGAAACCCTCCTTTAAACTTCGTTAATTAACAATCTTCTACAGTATGTGTAACGGTCTCTGGTTCGTTTCCACAGTCACAATTTGGATTAGAAATCGCACCCCATTTGAACAACATAGAGTTGCATTTTGAATGGTCTGTTCTTATGCTTTTTACTTTTGACCAAATTTTTCTTTTTTGGTCAAAGCCCGGGACTTCTATTGTTGGAAACAATTAGAATTCGAAGAAAAGAAAAAAACCTGTATTTTGATAATGAGACAATTTAGGAGATATTTTTCATAAAATGACGTAAATAACATCAGTATTAAGATGGATACAAAGTAATACCTCCCTCCATCTTTCTACAAGATCTTCAATGCATCTTCGAAATTAAAGAATTCTCGGCATCCACCTTCAACTTCCTCAACACTTATAAAATGGTGTCTGCAAAAAAAAGTGGTCATCGATCCAAATAAGTGATAATCCAATGGTGCAAGGTCCGGTATGAGAAAGAAGCTCCAAATTCAACTCCACAAATTTTTGTTGAGCTTCAGCTGCAGTTTGAGGTCTAGTGTTGTCTTGTTGCAGAATTGCCTGTCTTTTGTTCACCAATCCAGGATAACGTTGAGTTAGAGCATTATGTATCCTATTCACTTGTAGACTGTGAAGGTTAGCATTAATCGTCTGTCCATCAGGAACCAACTCAAAGTGCATAACACCTTCAAACACAAAGCATAACCTTCCTTTAGAACCTTTCTCGCTTGGAAACCGTCAATGCAGGTTGCCCAACAATAAACCACTGATTTTCTGTTATAGGATTATTGAAGTAAATCCACATTCATCCCAAGGATTTAAAAGAAGTTGATCACAACCCTGAACTCGCATTTCTATCTATCATTGATCATTCTATCTCTACAGCATCTATTGGCTTTTCTAAGTTGACGCAAATGGTGCTTTAAGTATTTTTTTAAATACACAAGCTCTACTGACAATTTATGGGTACTTGTCGATAGATTTGCTTCAACAACATATCGAAATTCAGCATTAATTGTTACCTCTTGAGAATTGTATCTTAGCCAGTAAATTTTCGAAACCACTAACCACCGCTGCGCCGTACGGATGTTTCATATTCCTACCACTTCGCATATTTTTTAACTGCAGGGCTTGCAGTTTTGTTTCCAGTAATAACACAACACTATCAAAATAAAATTAGAGGGGAACATTCGCCTGCTTAATTAGCTTTTAATATTGTATAATATAAACATATGAAAGATTTTCTACATACGATCAGAACACATTAATAAGAAAGTCTAAAAAAAGACATTTTTATGGGTCATCCTTAGATAGTTTACCGCACTTAGAAAATATCTTCTAAAGAAAATGCACAAATTTATAGAAAACGTAGCTTTTATCATATTAAATAACTAATGCAACAGCTGTACTACATTTCAAAAAAAAATTTTTCCTTAAAGAGTCTAACAGGTGTTCAAATAAAAACTGGGCTGGGTAGTTAGGTCTTGGAATTTTCTTTGACATTTGGTAATTTTTTTAACAAAGTTAATGCAAAGTTTAGGTTAGAATTCAAGGTAGGTATTTAAGAAAACATTCATAATCTGTCTGTTATACTATTTATGTCACACGTTATTTTGCCATACTTTCTGTACACTGTAAAAATAATTAAATCAGTTTAATTCCACGGCCTGCAAAGCTTGTGAACACTCGTTATTTCTGTATAAATGTGATACTATGACTCCCTTATTTAATTAAGTCAATTCAACATTAATAAAAATTTACAGGATATGTTAACCGCTAACTTCTAAGAGGGTCTCATCTTTGATGTTTTTGTGTTTTCTTATCTGATTTATGTAGAATAGACGCTATAGTAACTTTCCATTCATCCGATTTTTGTAGCAAATTTGATTTTTTTACGATTATTCTTTCGTTAACTTCTCATCTTATCATTTTTCAAATTTGTGGTTTTTATGAATTCAGTTTTAGATTTTGTCGCCAATATTCGTTTTTCTTATAAATTTATATTATTATATTCTATTTATCAATGCGTAGTCATTGGGGAACGAAATGGAATGTTAAAATTTGTCAGGTAGTGAAGTCGCAATAAACCACAAAAAAAAAAAGAATTCAAATTTTAGTAGTGGATTAAAGAAATCGTTTTTTCACACTTTTCTTATCTGATAGCAAAATAAAGATCATTTTACAATGGCCACTTAATAGCATATGTGGGAGTTAAAATACCTTTAGATTTCTATCTTTAAGAGTCTTGCTATTTCGACTCGTTTTCTTGCAGGTCGGTTTTATAATAAAACATCAATCTACAGACATTGGAGACAATGAAGCAAGAAACGGGGGGACGGTAAACTGTTTAAATAACAAGGGATAAAATTAAAGCACCCTCTTCTTAGTTTAATTTAGTTAGAGTTTAGATTCGTTTGTATTTTAATGGAAGTGCATTCCTAATATTGTGACTAAAACTGATCATGTTCTTAGGAAGAAAGCTAATCTTTTATGATCCCTTCCCGTGTTTGTTAAGGGAAAGGAAATCAATACATTTTAATAATACCGATATTTACTTTTTCAAACTTATACATATATTTGTTTAGCCGATATGTCTATGCTTGACTTACATTTTCAATTTAGACACACGACAAGTTCAAATATCTTTTGTAAAGTTAATATTTGCCAGCAAACAAAAATTAACGTATTAAACATCATTTTAAAAATTGTGATGTAATTTTATTGTATGTGTCGAAACTTAAATAATTTGTAAAATGATTATTTTGTTTTGTTTTTATGCGACGATTTAAAATCGAAAATTTCGAAACCCCATTTTCGATTCTTCTACATGTATTAGATAAATGTTTTCAAGTAATATTCCAACAATTACTGTAACGTGAATGTCTTAGTAACTACTTCTGGGATCAAAAGAATAGTTTAAACACAAGGTGTGTATGATTAAATTTATAAGCAAATTTTATTTGAAGAAAGAATGTATAAAATTAATCAAATCTCATCAGATTTCCATATTATAAATGCGATACCTACATGTAAAGTTTCACACAAATCGGACCAGTTGTCATGTTTACATACGGACGGACAGCCGACCACCTAATCTAATTTTTCTTTGTAGTACTTGTTGATTTTTTCTCATTCCCACAGCAATCTTTTCTCCTTTAGATTTCTTCCTTCCATTAGATATTTTGGTGCTTATTCACCAGTATTTTTGCAATTTTTTCTGGACATGCATATCTTTACTCTTATCATCTTCCCCTTAATGTCCCGTCATCCCTCCCTTAACTTATTGACTGCTTCTCTTGCAAACCTTCCGTAATATCTGTATTATTCCTGTCCATATCTTATCTTCCTCTTCTTATTTCTCTCCAGCGTTCATACAATATTGCCATTTCCCTTTCTTTAATTATACATATTCTTCATACATCATCCTCGCTTTTTTTGCCTATCTAGCCCCCATTGTCCAGCTCTAGTACTTTTCCGATATTTTCTCCAATTATTCTCACTTTTATTCAATCCGCATATCTCCGTTCCATTACCTACTAACCTATTGTTAATTAATTTATTTTATTTTTTCTATATCTTTCCAAAAACTTTCTTCCGTCCCCACACCCATCCTTATTTTCCTTTTTTGCCAACTTTCCTCATACCTCCCTCATTTTCATTAGTCGCCATCACAAATAGTAATCTGCATGTACTTATTTTTCATATCTCCACATAACGTAACATTAAAATTGTAAATTTTATGCATAGGTATATCAATTTTACTCACGCTAGGAAATTGAGGAAATTGTTGATCACCAATGAGGTTTTGGCCAGTTTATATCTCGAAAACTATCTGAACTAGGATATTGAAATTAAAAACGATAAATGCATTTTTAAGAAGGTTTAGTGGTAAAGAAAAATTACTAACAAAACAACACGTGACCCAAAATGTGACGTTTCAACAACAACATCATTTCTTAGTTACAATGGACATAACTACCCACTACCCAAATGCCGATATCGTAGTTCAGATAATATATAAACTGGCCAAAACCTCATGAGCCACCATGTATATAAGTATATATAAACACACCAGAATGGTCTTCATTGAGAACACCCAGCATAGGCTTACATAATTCAAGCGGCCGAAGACAAAATAAACGAGTTCAAAGGTATGCTGTGCGTTCTCAATGAAAATGGTCCTGGTGAACAAATACCGGGGAATATTGCTTTATGATAAAATTCATTGACCGTAAGTAGTTTAAGGTGGCATCAGAGATTAGAACCATTCGTAATACTTTCTTTTGTTTCGATCGAAATTGGATTCACGTGGATCGTTTATACTACGCCTACGGGCATTCAAATAATTTCAATTCCGTTCAATGTGGGAGGAAGAGAAAGTCTTAAAGAAAGTGTTCGAAAGAGTTGGACGATATCTCGTCGACTTTTAGCCAGTATTTCGTATTTAGGATGAACCACATTTTTTTTCTTGTCGTTATTGTAACTGGTGGTGTCATACTTACTTTCTTTTCCTTTCATTTTTTCGTCCGTTATGGGAGACTTCGACGCAACATAGTGTTAACATGCTTTTATTTGAATTCGTTTTTTTCTTCATTTTTTTTTGGTGGATGGTAGGGTCCCAGGACGGTGATCACTTAGAGGTATCTCGTGTTGTGAGATTGGCATTTACGTCGAGCCGTGTCACGATTTTTGTTATTGTCTTTCTGTACGTCTCTGCACCTGTCTCTCCTTTATTCTTCTGGGTTTTGTTTCGTTGGTGGCCGGGGACATCATTGTGACGGGGTGCCAGAGCACGTGCTGGAGGCCGCCTAAGGCACATACCTTTTGGCGTCCTTTGGCGATTTTGAGCACAAAACCCAGAGTATGGGTAACCGGTTGCCCGTCGGTAGATACTTTCTCGTGGATGAAGCAAAAGGCAACTGTCTTTACCGGTCCTTTTGTTTAGAACTTGTGGGCAAATTATTTTAAATTTTTTCTTTTCTTCTCATCATATACTCGGATGATTGGGGTTCTTTAGGATTTTAGAGCTCCATCTATTCAAAATGGCGGGGTAGTTCCATTCCACTAATGAAAGTAGTAAGGGACAAAAGTAAAATAAAGGGATAAAATAAAGTCAAGATGACGAAGAACCTCCCAACCAGCACCACTAAGTATAGTGTGCGTAGCACTCGAATCCATTAAACCTAAAAACTTGGACCACCAAATAAGGACGCTTGCAGAAACGTAACTCAGTAAAGCACTTTGAGACTCATCTAAACTTTAATAGGTAATAAATAAGAAGTATCCGAGTTGGATGAATCTATGACTCGGCCATTAGATTCTAGAAACTTATACATTGAAACTTAAATCATTTTTACACTCAGCTTTCATCATAACTGGATGTCTCCGTTTCACAAGTTTGAGCGAGTCAAGGTTCTACCCATACCTTTCTTCTGGGAAACATCGGACTACCGTTAAAATAATAGTTAATTAAATAATTTTTTAAACAAATAATATTATTTTACACCTTTCAAAGGGTTTTCAGGTTTCGCCTTTGGCTTAGTCTTGGTTTGTAAAGTGTCACTTTCCAGTCTTATAACGTAAATAAATATTATCTACTCTATTAATTTTTTATAAGTTTCGATCGAAATTGATAATTGAACTGTTGTAATAATTAGTTATTTTAATTAATTAACGCATATTTTTAGTAATACATTCCTAATAAACAACAACAACTTTATTGACCCTTGCCCGAATTATAGAAAGTTAAGTCCAAGAAGTGCAGCAACAGGTTAAAAAAGAATGCTATGCCTATGAAATTGCTCATGAAGATTCGTGAGATAGAACCAAGCGTTATTGTTGCTGACTAAAAGAAAATAGTAAATTGATTGGAATTTTTAGAGAAAAGAAAACAAGAATCTAATGAATTTGAAAAGATCGGGAGCATCATCTAAATATACGAGGATTATACGGAAAGTAAGGTCCAAACCCCTATAGCTAATCAAATGTTACTTAAACAATGAATGAAACGCGCACAAAATTGTGTCTGAAAATTGGCAATCCGTATATTCACTATTTTTTAATTATAACGAAAACACATGCTATTTGAGATATAGAATCACGTAATAATAATCAAATTCCTCAAAAAATGTATTGCGCAAAAATATGTGCAAAATAAAATCTATGAATTTGACGAGGATGTAAAACGCACCATGAGCGATGACGTCAGTACCTCTATCGACGCATGCGCAGTTTAGATTTTTTAAAACGTCATTTTGACTTTGATTGTTATCTAGTGGTAAACTCTTAAATAAATCATACATTTAAATATTAAATATAAATGAAAATCGCCCCGCGCTGTATTAATTATAAAGGTTGTGCCGTTAGTTGTGACTTAGACATACAGAAGCTAGTAGGTTGTTATGACAAATGTGTCAACAACGATAGAAATTATTACAGTATGTTTGTCCACCATATGATGGGCCTTCTTATAGGGGTGTTTTTTGGATTATTGTAACTCCAACAATCTCTTTTTTGCCTTGATAAAGGGTAGACGTCTTTTGACCGAAACGTTGGCACGAATTATTACATGGAGTTTTAATAGTCCACTCCAAAAAATACTCCTATAAGACGGCCCATTGTAATCAATTAAGACAGGAGATTTCATTTACTGATAAGAATTATGTAGAAAAAGAGAACATAATGTAAGGAATAAAATTTAAAAATCTGTTATGGTTTAAATGTGTTATAAGGAATCGAACCTTACTTTCGGAATAACCTCGTACTTATAAATCAAATTTACAACATAATAATGTTAACGACAGTAGCTTTTTTTTCAATATTGAGAGAAACCAGTGATAGCAACAGTAGTTTGTATGTATATAGCACATCTAAGTTTCGTCAGCAAGTCGATATGGCTTAACTGTGCTTTTCTTAATAAGCATTGCTAGCACTCCATGTAGCTATAAATGGTGGCTACACGTTGGCTCTATATTGGTCCAATGTTTAATTGTTGGAGAAGATTATTTACATTCAGCCAATATTGGACCGATATCAGCAAACAAGATAACGCCAATATCGAACAAAATATATTCAGCCGATATTGGCTCATATCAATGAACTTCACGTTTCGCATTGTCCTAATTGTTCAGATAATGTGTTTTCAAGTCTCAATCAATAATGAAACGAATAATGAGCTAGGAAATTAGTTTATTGTATTTCTTTAAGGACAAAAAGGAAAAAGGAAATTTAATTAATTAAAATTGTTTGAAGCTGTTAAATGTAAATAGACTTGTTTATATTTGTGCACTATTTAGTATTATGTTTTTAGTAACAGTACAATCTAAATTTGCTAACTCTGAAGAATGTGTAATATCGAAGATTATTAGCCCAGCTTTAGCTACCGCTGGAGACCGTGAGGTTGGGAGGAAGAAAAGACAAAAAGATCAAATAACTACTACTATAAATTAATGTAGACAATATTATGTATTTTGACATATAATACTAATATTTCTTTTTCTGTACTATATTAATTGTTTAAGTATATTAAACTAATGTGATTTGTGATTGAAATGAAATTGCTCCAATATTATTTTATAACTTGGCGTAATACTGAACCAATGTATTTGGTAATATTGGACCAATATAATTTCTAATGATGAGCCAATAGAACTTATCAATATTTATACGATATTGCACTTTGTTTCATTCATATATTGGCCCAAGATTGAACTGAATATTGAGCCAAAATAGAAAAATATTGAACCAACATTGGACCAATACAGTATAGCTACTTGTGCTTGCGCAGTAGAATTATGATATTGTGATATCCAAGAACCACTCTGTTTCTAATGAATAGTAACAAAGACACCAACAACACTGATTATTAAGTATTTTTGTTTCTACAATAAAAGTCTAAATAAAAATTATAAACCACATTCAAAACATTCACTTCTAAAGCATATAATACACTAACCCGTTTGACAATTTTATTTGAATATATTTGATTCAACCTCAGCGTCAAACTTACTTGACAATACTTGTGATTTCGTTTTCAATCGTTTTTTTTTTGTTTCCCTAATCTAATAGTGTTAAATAACACCTCCTATAGGAAAAAAAAGATATAATAATTATTTGACAATCTCGTTTCATAACTACTTTGACCAACGTGGCCGTTCTGACAAGTTTGACAAACTTTTCATCAAATTGGCTTGTCAAGTAAGATTGATCGTGTATTTGACAGAACTCTACTATAATTAGGATGAAACTTAATATTTAGAGTTGTTATTATATAATTAACACTATCTGGCGAAACAAACACCTAAACATCAAAACAAAATCGAGAATCTACAAAATCACGATTCGCCCAATTATGAGGTATACAGCCGAGACTCGAGCCGACACATCGAAAACAAAACAATTACTAGAGACAGCTGAAATGAAAATACTTCAAAAAATCGCAGGCAAGACGCTACTGAACAGAGAAAGAAGCGAAAACATTAGAAGATTATGCGAAGTGGAGAATATTGGAGAATGAACACATAAAATAAAAATTGAGAGAATTAAATAAATAGGCAAAATCGATGTAGGAACAGGCTATAAGCCTTAATGGAAGAAGGAAGAAGAAGAAGAAGATTATATAATTCCTCCAATGTTATTAGATTTTGAGCATAATAATATTTCTAGTTTAGTTTAATATTTTAGGTTTTAACATAAAGAGTTGTCAAAATTTATGCCAAACTAACCATAGAATGTAAGTTTTTTAAAACTTACAATCGCTATAATTTCTAAACAAAAACGAATTGAAGAATAAGAAAAACACGTGAATTTTATTATCGAGGGGAGATTTTTGACATATTAATGAATGACAGTTGTGGAATCAACCCCCTAGCCCTCAGAGATTTTAACCAAAAATTAGAATTAAAAACCTACAGGAATTAGTAACTATTTGTCAATTAACAAAAACTTAAAAAATCATCTCCAAGTTCTTGAACAACGTTGGCCCAAATTATTGAGAATAAAAAAGTACGCCACTGAAATCCTTATTAAATTTCCTAAAACAACGCATATCAAAGTAGAGTCATGCCATTTAAAAATATTGTAGGGTAGTCTCTGAGGACTAGGGAGTTGATTCCACAACTGTCATTAATATGTCAAAAATCGTGTTTTGGTTTCTTTAAATTCGTTTTTGTTTTTGTAAGTTTTAAAAAATTTTTTGATGAGTCATCAAACAGTCGGTTATTCTAAAAAGTGTTATTATCAAAATAGTCTCAAACTTTACAACGCCATTTATATTTATTAGGGAGAAATTGATTAATTTACAAAATATTAATTTAATTACCAAAACGCAAAAACGCATCAGTAGGGTAGGGTGTTGTACCTTGAAACGGTTGTACCTTAGAACACTCGCGCGTCTTGCCTGCTTCTACGATCTAGCGGGCTTAAAATTAACTACGCGATAGACAACGCCACCTGTTAGCTCTAACAGAAACCCCTGTCATTTCGGTTGCTGTTGACGTGTGTCATGGAAAAAATTTGTTTTCCTGCGTGAAAAGTAAAAATTTGTGTCTTTAGTTTTGGGTCCTGTAGGTCCTGTATCCAGCAGATTTGTCATATTCTGGTGAATAAATTCATAAACTTAGGTTTAAGAAAATTATTGTAGGTTAAGCAGTTACATTTATCAAAATATGTACTCTGTTGTACCTTGAAACACAAAAATTGTTGTACTTTGGAACATGTACCAAGGTACAACGTATTCCAATTATTGCGTGTTTTGTTTCAGATACGAGGGTTCCTATCGACCCGGCTGCGAGGAAGAGAGCAGTAGAAGCGGTTACAGCGCCGGCAGAATCCAGAATTCCAATTAGGGAAGCCTGTAGTGTTTATGGGATCAAATTAACTTCATTGTCGAGGCATGTATCAGCTTTTCGTAAATCAGAACAACAAGAATATCAATACATTCCTAACGGGCGAATGGAAAAAAATATCCTGAAATGTGGGATGTGGAACAAACGCCAGGAATAGAATGAATGAGGTGCTTCATGAGCGGCATCCTGACCTATCATTAAGAAAACCAAGAGCTACTAGTTTGAATAGGGCAACAAGTTTCAATAAGACGAATGTTGGGGCTTTTTATGACAATATTGAACAAGACCCGAGACGGGTCTATCAACTGTCCAAGTCCTAGGGAAAATTGTAGCACCGAAAGGTATGTGACAAATTGGGTGTGCAACATCTGCAGAAAGAGGTAGCTCGTGTTCCCCAGAGTAAATTTCAAAGAACGAATGATGTTCAGACCACCACCTGGGTCTGTAGGTGCTGCACCACAAACTTTTAACGCATTTTATCAAAATGAGAAAACCTTCTAGACAAGAACGTGTCTTATTATTCATGGACAACCATGAAACGCATCTTAGTGTTCAGGCTGTAGAATTAGTTTCAAGTTCTGGTGTTATTATTGTCACATTCTCACCACACACGTCCCACAAGCTACAGACCTTGGACGTGACGGTGTACGGCCCTCTTAAGGCATTCTATAATTCGGGCGTAGACTCTTGGCTAGTGAACCATCCAGGATGCACTTTTGATATCTATGGAATTGCAGAAGTAGTGGGGAAGGCATACCCTCGAGCTTTCACGCCTTCAAATATCACAAAGGGTTTCAAAGCCACAGGAATATTCCCATTTGATCGATACATATTTTCAGAAGATGAGTATTTGCCTTCTTATGTGACAGATAAGCCCGATCCAAACATAGTTCCTTCTTTGTCAGCGGCCACCGTTCACCAGGGTCAGATTTCCGCTTACCCGACTTCAAGCGCTTTGCCTGCAATTTGGAATCATCTGCTGGACCGTCTAAGTCTACAGTTCACCAAATGAACCACCACGATCAGTCGCCTATGTCTACAGCTGGCCAGTTAAGCCACAAAGATTTACCTGTATCGCACTCTTCTTTTATGTCCCCAAGTACCTCACATACTAATTATTTGGCAAAAACCGTAAACGTAAATCAGTCCAAGCTGACGACAATAGTATCATCGGAGGAAATCCAACCTTTCCCAAAGGCTTAAGCCAGGGTGAACCCTAGAAAAGGTAGAAAGCCTGGGAGAACGAGAATAATTACTGACACACCTGAAAAAGATGAACTAAAATTAGCTGAACTGACAAACAAATCCATAAAGCGAAATCTACTTGGAAATTTAAAAAAAAAGCACGTTTGAAGTAAATAAACAACCGAAGAGGACCAAAAAAAGTACAGAAACCTAGACGGAAGAGTCCATCATCTTCTACTGAGGAATAAGATGATGTGGTCCCACTTATAGAGACCGATGATGAAGACAGGAAGATGAGGAGTGTATCCTATGCCTAGGAAGGACTGTACAGGAATGATGTCAGTGGGGAACAATGGATTCGCTGCTTAGTCCGTCAAACATAGGAGCACGAGTTGTGTGCAGACGTCAATTCTCGAGGGTGGAAATCGTATGTGTGAGATTTTTGCAAGACTGATAAGAGAATAGTGGACGAAAATTAATTTTTAAAGGACATGTTTCTTTTATATTAATGACATTAACATTAGTTAATATAGTCCTATATTTATGTAAGAACATAAGCTTTTAATTTTTTCTTTCCAGTTGTTCAAAAAGAATAGTAGTTGTTGAAACACAAGTTTTAATTTTAATAATTTTAATTGTTCATCTACGAAAACAAAATATAAAAATATGAATTTGCAGAACATATTACACTAGATTAAAAGCCCGTCAATTGATGGGCAAATTTTAATGCATGAATTTAATAATGTCAGACCTATGGTGGACGGAGACGCCCCTGGTCCCGTCCCTGAATGAAAATTTCCGGTTTTCGGATTTTTCCGTTGGTTTAAAGGCAAGACCCGTCGGCATGCCGAATTTCAAGTGTCTACGACGGCGACGCACAGTGGCACAAACGTCCCCTGGTATTACCAAAAGGAGCATTTTTGAACTGTCCAGTTTTTGGTATAATTTTATGCATCCCATGTGTAATTTTAAACGGAGAATTTGATCCGCTGATGTATTTTTAAATTTATCCATACAAATTTGACATTTTGACCTTTTTTGAAACTTTTTGAAATTTTTGACCTTTTGACATTTTTGAATATTTCGGATTCGGATTCTACGTGTTAAGAAAGGTTTATATACTAATTTTCAAGACAGTTAATTGAAAAACGACGGAGTAATTAGTGCCTAAAATATAAAGGTCGGTGGCTTAGTCGCCTTTTTGGGGCCACGTTTCCGCAGAAATAACGCCGTAACCGTGAAATTTGAAATATAAGTTTGAAAGAGCTAATCTTTATCTATATAAAACTATCGTGCGATGTTGCAAAACCTATGTTCGTTAAAAGATATTTAGCTTTAGAAAAATGTCATTTTGCCCCAACTTCTCGTACATATAAAAGCATTAGGTGATTGGCATTTATTACCAGTTCTTATGAGTATAAGATATTAAATTAAACAAACCTGATTGAATACTAAATTAAATTGTTTAAGTAAGTACTAGGCGCATATAGATCTAATAACACATTTTTACATTTTTTAAAGAGGCATTTTTGTAAAACGACATTATTTTCCTCGCTAGTGAGGAAAACCAATTTTCCTCACTATTTGTAGAGAAGAAACGTCTGTTTTCTAAGTATGGCGTGGAAAAATAAGTTTTACCTGAATATTACCGATATTAGATTTAATGCCGCGTAAAAGTGAATTCTGCCCCACTGTGAGACGTCTGGAAGTACCCATTTAATTTCGGAGACAGACGTGAAGAAAATAGGCGCTTTATTATATAGGATGATTTCAAATACTAGAGAACCATTTTTATTTTACATTTTCGCCTGAATTTTTTTAAAAATGTATAAAGTGTTCCAAGGTACAACACCCTACCCTACCTAATAGCGCCTTTTAATTCTTAGAATTCATCAATACAAAAATAAATTATCCTAGACAACTATTAATCCTACTTTTTTTAAATGTATATAAAACCCAGGGATTATAGTCACTATTTGGCGCCAACTTATGTGTTAGAATAATAAAATCATAAATTTTTATTAAATTTTATGTGTTTAATTTGACATTGCGGTTTTTAAATCCCAGCAAAAGCTAATCATGCTGACGTTTTCGCGATAAACTTATTACTCAGTTTTCTTGTTCTTTGCTTTGGTATGAATCAATGTGGGCAAATATTTATTAGAAAGAAATTAATTGAATGAAAAACATACGTATTGCGAACTGTTAATGGGTATAACGCCCGTAATAATACGATGACAAATGTGATTGTTGCGAGGTGTGTGGTCGTCAATAAAAAAACTGTTTTTATCGATAATGACAATTGTAACAGCTATAGAAACTTAACTTTTTATGCTATAAAAAAAATTAAATTACCGCACTAATGAAAGTGATTCATTTTATCAATAAAATTAATTGTCAATTAAGATCAGGCGCATGGCAAAAGATGTAAACTGTGAAAACAAGTACAAAATCTGTCTACACTTCACTTTATGCAAATTTTTTCTTCATCGTCATAAATTATAACCGGCCGTTTTATTCGCATTAAGAATTTAAATCGATTCATCTTCTGTTAGAACGGCTTCTTAAGCAAAAACTCCACCCTAATTACGCCACGCCAAGTTGTGTTATATTAAACTTTCAAGCACTGTGTGAATTCAAAACTGAACCTTTTAAGGATAAGTTAATAAAACGAAGTAAAGAAGATTTTCTTCACCTTAGAAAACACCAACTCAGTTCGATTTGACCCTACAGAGGTTAATTATCTTCACCCTAGGAGGCGGCAACTTAAGACATTGACGGATATAGAAGAAATCGGTTGTAACTTTGCGCGAGTTCGCCTTTATTTTTATCAATTAAATTTTCTTTTAATACCTACAACATGTATTCCATTGAATTAAGTTTCAAACTCGAAAAGAGAAATTAAATAGACAATTTAAATTTGTAGGCGTACTTTATAACCTACTTGTCAAATGCGACAAATTAACTGCACCTAGTTCTTACAATTCCTTTTATGGCAATGTATTACTTACACGTCTCTTTTAAAATGCATAGAACACGTATTGAGCCTAACGTGTTATTTAGATTTTGATTTGTCTTTCGTTGGTAATTTTTTTCATAGGTTAGTTGTATTATCAAGCAATTCTCAAATCGTCACACTTTTTTTTCGTTTCACCGCACAGGTTATAATAAAAAATGTAAATAAAGATTGTTATTATTTGTACTATTGACTAAACTAGTTCAAAATGTACACCAACTTATACTTTTAATTTAAGTTATCGAAATAAATCACATCGTTAAAAATTTGCTTAACTCTCGATATAACGGTAAACTCCAAAATTTCAGCTTTATTTTAAAGAACAGGTAGAAATGGCGGATTACAATAACCCGGAATATTAATTTTTTTTGTGTTAACTGTCGTATATTTATATGGAAATCCACGTGTACTTTGTAATTCATTTTATAGAATTTTGAAACATGCATTTAATAACATGGAACACACACGTCGAGCGATTTGTCATTTTCTATGTCCTTTAGTAAATTCATTCAAACGGCATTCATATTTTAATTTGACCGTTTTTATAAAAGTCCAAAAGACCAAAATTGCGAACCTTTTGTATCTTTGTTTATTTTCCTTTTTTTAATTTATAGGTATAAAAAGGTAGTTGTATTTATGTTGTTGGATAAAATATATAACCATTTCTAATACTCGAAAATTTTAGATTTTTTCTTGTTCCGAAATCCCTTTGAACCTGTATAGTTTTGTCTAAGAACCACATTTTGATTCCATCCATCTTATAAATAAGATGAATAGTTCTGGGACGGTTTCCAAACTGAAAATTTTAAACAGCATGTTTTTTTTTTACTTTTTCCACGAATTAGAATTAGCACGTTATAATACAGCGAAAATAATTTTCCGTCTGTCTGTGTATAAACTCTGTAAACCAGTGATTCGATTTTTATAAAAATCAGAACTGATTACACTTTGAAAATAATCTGTCGAGCCTATATAGATTTTTAAATACTTAGAATATAATATTCATTTTACACATGTTTTCTTCAAATAAAAGTTGTTTGTGATTTTATTTTTTTTCTATTTTTGATTCGTTAAATAAATACTGAGAATGACAATCACGTGACTTTAATTGCTTTAACAGAATCTCCAATTGATTTGCAACCTCAACATAACAATTATAATGTAAATTTTTTAAAAATATATATTACAAAATTAATTTTATCGTCGTCTTTTTAGATAATAAGTAATATGTTTAACCTTCTTATTTTACATTCACCAAAATTTCAAGAAACGATAACGAACAACTTTAATATTTTACTCCAAGAAGATTAATTGTACAAAAAAAGTTATGGAAAGAAAATTGTTAGTAATTTTATTATCTATAACTTTTATTTGAACTGTTTTTACCTGAAACCCAATTTTGAATTCAGTCTTAAAATGTTTAAAGAGCGCAAATTCACGGCGGTCTATCTATATTTATCATACCGGTTTTTTTTTCATTACTTTATGTATAAAAGTTTCTATACGCTGTTAGACATTTATTTTCTTTTTCGAGCAAATGTTTTATGTCGTGCCGACTTTCGATGGTAACACCAACATTCTTAGACAAAGAAACGGCCATTGATAACCGATTCTAGTTACAAACAAAAGGACCAGTTGGAAACTTACGTTTTTAGGGCGCGTAGTAGTAATATCTGCGTCATTTTCCAATCATTACTGCTTCTTTATCTAGTTAAAAAATGCATTTCTGCTTGGTGTCTTAAAGTTTTGATCGCACTCTAGTATTGCATTAATAGTACTTACTTTTCAACAATATTTATTTGATCCTGTTATGAAACTGACGTTTTCTTTAACGATTTCGTCCCTAATTTGCCAGAGATATATCATCTTTTTTTTTTTGAATTTATTATATTTACACCTTGTTAAGAAAGTGTCTTTGAAAACCTTTTGGGATTATGAAACAAGTCCACTGTCTGAAATAGACTACTTTCTTACCTCAATTTGAAATATACTATTTATAACATAGTATATACAGTGACCGGCAAAGAGTTTGCAACAAAGTCCGTCCTAAAAAAACAATGTTTTTTGTTCTTTACCGTCCATTGGTAGACTAATAAATCAAAATTACTGGATTGTGAAGTTTATTTGTTGGTTTTAATGTGTTTTATGCAAATCAAACGCAAAATTTTGTTTTCTCAATATTTCCGGAAAAAATGCCGGAAAACTGATATTTTTGAAAAGTCGTTATTTTATTTTGAAAATTTGCACATAGACGTATAATCTAATTATGAACAACTTTTCTCTTAAGCATTATTCAATATCTTGTCATCTAACCTCACTTTTTACATATTTAAGGAATATTTTTTTAATTTGCTGCCATGACAGTGGTCACATGACATTTATCAAAATGTTTTTTTTGTCATTCAATATGTTGAATTCATTTGCCAAAAGAAATTTTCGGATATCTCAATTACAAAAATTTTTCCCATTTGATGCAAACTCTTAGCCGGTCACTATATGTATAGACAAAACTCTTTCATTTTTTGACAGAAGAAGTAATCACGTAATTTTTATTTAACAATATTTTCTCCGACATTAACTGTACGGATCAAAAGTTATTGTAAAACGTATTGGTTGTGTATGTGGTTTTGTAGCCAATTTGTTTTAATTATAGACATAATGAAATTACTTGTTAAATTGTCTGTTATCAAGCTTAAAGTATATGGTGCATTTAATTTGAATTTTTGTTTCAGTGTTGGGTTATTGTAACATTTTTGTTAGTATTAATGTTTTCTTATTCTCCCAAGAACTTAGTCTCTTAGTGATGTTTTTCTGATAATTCGTATGCTAACTTCCTCACTTTCTTTGTAGTGAAACCATTATATATGTCGGCACAACAATACTTTATTGGGTGCTTTATAACACATACTCACAGAGTTATATATATATATATATATATATATATATATATATATATTTAAATGATAAGCTTTTCGACATCTAGTGTCGACTCGTGAAAGCGTTCACGTACGAAAATGTTAGCAACTTTGCCGACAGGTATGTAAAGCAGTTACATAGTCGACTCTTCAATAATTATAGCCAACCTAACATTTGGCAAGTACAAAAATTTCGAATCGCCTGCAGTAAAGTACGCAAGAGGTTGTACAATGGCAAACAAACACTGAGAATCACCCGACAGCTGTTTCGTCCTTTTGGGACTCATCGGGAGTGAGAGAACTCGAGTGTAAGTTCACTATTGTACAAACGCGCGCTGTCGACTATATGCCCTACTGGAGGGATCATAATATTTAAATGATAAGCTTTTCGACATCTAGTGTCGACTCGTGAAAGCGTTCACGTACGAAAATGTTAGCAACTTTGCCGACAGGTATGTAAAGCAGTTAAATAGTCGACTCTTCAATAATTATAGCCAACCTGAACATTTGGCAAGTATAAAATTTCGAAATTTTTATACTTGTCAAATGTTAGGTTGGCTATAATTATTGAAGAGTCGACTATGTAACTGCTTTACATACCTGTGCATTATTTATAATAAGATTAACCGGCGTCAATACCAACTTACCTCCCGAAAACTGTAATATGTTAACTTGAGAAGAGAAAATGCAAAATCTAAATACTTTAGAAAACTACTAAAACTAAGGTAGGACGTATTTTCAGTAGTTACCTATATCACGAGTACATGACGGCATTCCCTCTTTGTACGACAATGCTTAATCCTTTGCATTAAGTACAGTTTAGAGCGATTATCCCCCGAAACAGTAATTAGTTTCCAACATTATTGATGATGATGACTTTATAAGAAGATTAGAACTATGGACCATGAGTTTCAATTGTTATAGAGGTCAAAAGGTATTTATCTGTGCTTCCTTATCTCTTTAAAGATCATGATAGTATAAGAACTAAACTTCTTCTATTTGCGCAAGGAGTCAAAGTGATTCCGTCTGGACGTTTTTCATCAACATCGTTCTTAATTATTTCATTTAATGTATTATGTATTGACATTTTCAGATAAATTTAGAACAAGACACATAATACACAATAAATTTTGAAGGTAAAACTATTGACCATGCAACGAAGTCCTTTGTACATGATGCTCTATATCGTGTTTCGTCAAATTTTAAAGTAAAAAACATATTTGCAAGCTGGTTGATAATTTCAACACTGGCCCAATTCTTCTGGCTTGATTCCAGCAATAGTTGTCTGTCATAAGATAAGTTCCAACAGTTCTTTACACCTTTAAAACAGCTAATCATAGTCTTGTCCCGGATAAGGGTAAACATTATTTAAAAGAAAATATCCAATGTGTGATTTGAGATGTTTTAATCTATTTAAAAAAGAAGAAATACTTCTGCAACTTTTTTCTAAAATATTTGCAGTAATTGGTACAGTCAGTGGAGCACCGAATAAGCTAATAATACGAAGAATAAGGGTTGCGACACCTAGGTGTCGACTCGTGTAACGTAACACGTACGATAATGCATTTGCATTAAGGCAAGTTTGTCGACAGATGTGTTAGCAGTTATATAGTTGATCCTTCAATGATCATAGCCAACTATGTAAGGTCGCAAGAGTATGTACAATAGCAAACAAACACCAAGAATCACTTGTTTTCGTCCTTTTGAGACTATTCAGGAGTGAGAGAACTCCAGTGTTCACTATTGTACAAATGCTAATAATCTTTTAATAATTTTATTCCAGGTGAAATACTTTGTCTACTAAAGAGGTAAACAAAAGTTCGCATTTCGAAAATTCCCTTATGACAGGTTCTACCTCACTTCTAAAGATCCGTCATCAAGGTTAAAAACATTTAGTTCAGACTCCGGCTCATCTATAATGGGTTGTAGCACCAAACTAAAACATTGTAAACCTTAGGGGTGCATAACATTGAAATAAAAAGTGTATAATTTTTTAATCCTTTCGTAAACTTCCTCAAGGAATCCCTATCCACACAATTAAAAGCGTTTTTAAAGTCGATTTTTAGTAAGACCAAGCAAGACCTTAAGATTATCCTTGTTATCTCAATTTATTTATTTAATCGTATGGTACATTTTAAATATTGTATTGTGATGTAAGTGTTATGTATGGTGCCCCAGAAGATCAGTATAAACCTGTACAGTATGGTGACGAAACCGTGTGCAATTGTGGATTGGTTCGTCTTGGCAAAGCATTTACTTCAAGGTTTAGGAAAACCACTAAAACCTAAACATGCCAACCCTTACCCACCCTAGTATTCACATGTAATGATATTAATTAAGTGTGTACATTTTTTCCTAATTATCCGGGAGGGTCTTGATGACCAGGTCCGGAAACCAAAGTGGTGATTCTCAGGAACAAAAACAATAAAGAATCGAGACGTATGTATAATTGCTTCACATCCTCCCTTGGTTCCAATTCCTAATTGTTGGTCTCAAATAAGATCCCATTTCCTCTGAATAAGCTTCGCATTCAAGTTTTGTAATAAGTCTCCTCAAGTTCGAATCAACAGCAACGGGTCTAATTCCTCCGTCTTTCTTAGTTTTTAGTTGGAATAAATAAATTAAAATTCAAACAGCTTTTTTTGGGACAAACACTTGGACAGGTCGATTTTTATTTCAATTGCGCGTTTTTTAAGTTAAATTTCATGTATAGAAGGTGACACAACCTTGAGTTTCCAATTACTTTTGTTGCTAGATTTTTAAGATGCTGAGAAACTAGCAATTCCGTTTTGAAAATGAGTTTTAGTTACATAGATGTTCGTGATAAGAATTAGAAGGTAATGGAAAATTAAGTGAGCGAGACGAAAAACTAAGGTATCTTCCGTAGGTATTGTTATACAATTAGAAGAAGAAAGAAGTTTTACAGCTCCTCTTATGTCTCTCTGATACACTTTGGATTCAACGATCTGATAGCCTTTTTGAAGTCACTATTACTTCTCCTCAAAGTAGAGTAATCGGACAAATCAAAATTGGATATGTTCTTCTTTACTTCCGATGTTAAAGATTGGATTTTCCTTCCTGGTACTTCTAAAACTTTAATTTGAAAGATGTAATTATCCTAGTACCATTTTGATTTCTTCCTTCAGTTATTTGATGAAAGCTTCAAATTATCTATATCTATTTTGATGAATTTTCAAGCCCATAGTTGATAAGTTAATTGGATACCTTCATGTCCCTGACTAAGTTGAATATTGAAAATACTACAATTCTAGCAAAACCATTTCGTTACTTTCATATTTTTACTTTTCATTATTTATTAGGTCGATTCCACTGTAGGAGTGATGAAAATACTTATTGTAGCCATCAAATAATATTAAACCTTGGTTCACATTATTATTACAAACGTCATCTTCAACTCTGTTGTTCATAACCATTTGAAAGACCACTTTTGGATAATACGCTAAGCAACTATTTCAGATCATGGTCAGTATAAAAAAGCATTGGGCTGATTACAGTGGGTTACAGTAAGATAATGAATTATATTAAAAATTCCAATATTAATAATTAACGAAACTCACACCACCAAAAACAGCAATTTTAACTTAGGTCGAAACTGCAATATCTGCTCATCACCAAGAAAAAATTGAATGCTTTAAAAATCGTTGAAATAACGTCAAAATCAAATGATTTATTAAAATAGAAAAACCGAGAGTTTGTTTTGCAATAAAAATATTAAACAAAAAATGTAAAAAATTTAGTTAGTTAGTTAGTACAGTTAACATCAGACTTGAAAAAAGACAATCTATATTAAATAAAAATCTCCTTCATGAAGAAAACACTGGGAAGGTTTCCATCACACAAACCGCGTTCCCTCTTTGTAGTGTAATGCCTATCCGTTGTTTTAAATAGAATTTAGATCATGGATGTGCAGTGCATGATGTCATCCTACTTCCAAGGTCGTTAACAAAAGCAATAAATTCTTCGCACCATGGTGCAAGTGTTTAAATTCCAAAGAGGATGAAAATATAGTTTGGTCAACAATGCATCGATGTTTATTATTTTTTTTTGCTACCAATCTTGCTACGTTTCCGGAGGCAGATCATGCAATTGAAAAATATGATGGTGCTAAAATGTCCGAAACCGTCGTATCCCAGACAAGATTTTGACCACAATTCTAGGGGACTAGTATCAACTCTTTTTCGTCATCACGAGTTAGTCCAGCAGGTTCCAATTTTGATGGGATGTTGGCAGTTTGAAGAGCAAGCCGAAGGAGATTGTGCATTGGATTCGAGCGATGATTTTTTTGTTGTTTCATAGATTCAATGCTAATATAATATCCCAGTCTTTCTGAAGGCTTAAATTTTCAAGGATTTTGTCGTGTTGGTTGGACCAAGATTCAACTGAGTGATCTTAAAGGGGTACCATCAATTTAATCAAATCAGTCACAAAATTAACAAAACTCAGAAAAGCTGGCAGCATAAGATCTTCCGCTTTCCTGATTTCTAAACCACCTTGTTTAATTGGGAAGGGTACGATTGTCCACTGCTGCTCATGGAAATGACAATTAAAAATTGATTCAAGCGTGGACAGGATTAATGCCCTTGTTGGCATCCAACTTAAGACAAAATTCTGTGAGATTCAAAAAAAGAAAAACTGGGGCTTGAGTAGCATTGTAGCAAGAAATGATCTGGGATTTTCTCTCGGACAACGGTTAACATGGAATCTCTTTCAATAGTGTTAAAGGTGTTTCCGAAATCAATATTCAAGAAACTTTTGATGCATTTGGAAAAGAATGTAGGTACGTTCTTGCAGCATTCTTCGCAGCCTCCTTTGGTATTAACTCCAATTAGGATGGGTCGCAAATAATCACCAACTTTTTCTCGCATCTACATTTTGTTGCAAGCCGTCTAAAGGTTGAACCATCCAACAATAACAAAGTATATATCAAAATTATTTCTACCCCACCGTTTGCAAAATAAGAACCCTTATTGACTGGGCTATAAGAAATAAACTTATAAACACTGTCTTACTGATCTTGTTTTGACAAAATCTATATAAGGTAAGTGACCCAAATTCAGACAGTGTCCTAAATTCAGACATATTTCTGTTTATTCCGTTAAAATAAGAAATTTACAATATCCAGATATACGTTAAGAGATCTGTTGGTACAATTTAACATTAATTCTATCAGTCAAAATTCGTTTTCTATTTTACCGACATTGTAACGGTCAGTGCCATAATCTGTGAGTTGGATGGTGGTTGAAAATTGTGTGCTGTGATTATCTACCAAGAATTTCTTATAAGGTAAGCAGATTTTAACTATTACTTTATGTACTATTAAGACACCCTTAATTGAGAAAATTAGAATAAACTTTGTTGCAGTTGAATATAAAGGCTTTAAATTTTCATTTTAACAGGGTTTTCTGTCAGTGTAATTACAGAATTAAAAAAAAATTATGGTCTCGGAATTAGGTGCAAGCAAATTCGTATGTTTCGTAAATCAGACACTGGGTGTCGGAATTGTGTATATAAGATATGTATTGGATATGGATTTCTTTCTTTCTTTTCGCTTAGATTAACATAAGTCTATACCGTTTTAAATAATAGAGTTCCTTTAAGAGCTTGTATCCAAATTCCGACACAGGTGTCAGATTTCAACTGTCTGAATTACGTTCAATTTATGTAAACGGATTTGTACATTTAGATATCATTAGTATTAATTATTATTATTTATCATTGAAATCTTTGCTTTAGTTACAGAATGTCGGCTAAAAAATTGCAAATATAGCAAAGACGATTTAAGACGTGCTTTGGATGCCATAAAAATGGCACACCGTGTTTAGCTGTCGCGAAACAATATAACATCCGAGAACTACGCTTATTGGGAAGATTCGGGGTATTTACCCAGAAGAATGTCGTAGCGGAGCACCTTCAGTACTAACTGTAAATGAAGAAAACCTATTGGTTCAATGGATCATTAATATGGGGCGCATGGGTTTTCCTGTAACCAAAGATCAATTGCTCGACAGTGTTTCACTTCTGATAAAAATTTAAAGCGTTCTAACAATTTTGCAGATGGAAGACCATGTCGTCACTGGTATGATTTATTTACTAAAAGGCACCCTGAAATTAGTGAACGAATAGCACAAAACTTATGCGTATCCCGAGCAGCCGTAACTGAAAACAAAATCAGAAACTGGCACAAAGAAATTGAAGAATACTTTATTTCATCTAACATTAATATTACTGATCCACAAAGAATATTCAACACGGATGAATCTGCTTTTTTCTATCGCCAAAAGGTCGTAAGATACTTGCTAAGAAAGGAAGTAAGTCACTTCATGATAGATCCGGTGATGACAAAGAATGTCTGACTGTTCTTGTTACTGGTAATGCTGTTGGTCAACTAGCTCCACCCATGGTAATGTACGCTTATGAAAGAATACCAAAGCATATAGTATCACAGGTGCCTAAAGGTTGGGGATTGGAAAGTCAACCAGCGGATGGATGACCTCCGAATCTTTTTTCGAATTTATAACAAACATTTTTTACCCATGGCTTGTATCTGAAAATATTCAGTTTCCAGTAATATTATACTTGGATGGGCATAAATCACACGTGACTTTACCTCTGACAGACTTTTGCAGAGAAAAACAAATAATCGTGATAAGCTTGTTACCAAATTCCACACACATCCACAACCTCTGGATGTGGGGTTGTTTAAATATTTAAAAATGAAATTGAAAAGTGAAGTACAAAATTTTAAAACCCAAAATAATTATAAACATTTAGGCAAAGACACCTTTGCCCCTGTTCTTCAAAATGTTCTAAAATCAATACCAAATTTGGAAAATATTTTCAAAAATTCTTTTAAAGTATGTGGTCTTTCTCCTTTTAATGTTGATAATATCGATCATAAACTTCTTACTGACGACAACAATGAGTTGAACAAAACTAAAGAAGCAGTAGATCCTGAAATAGTGAGTCATTTGCGATATCTTGAATCTAATGTTAAGCCAGATTTTTTGAATAAATGTTATGATCTGATGGGTGCAGACTGGACAGATGAAATTGAAGATAAAGGTTTGTATGAAATTTGGTACAAAATGTACCAGAAATCGGGATTATCTCAGGATAAAGAAAAACTCCCAACATTATAATAGATATAGAAGAAGGCCTAATACTAGAAGATGGATGGGAAAATTCAATTGTATTTGAAACTGATGATGCATTACCTGAAGACATTTTTGAAATAGAACCCACAGTTAAAAATACTGAAACCGAAGTAAAACTTGTTGTTGGTCCTAAGGAAAATCCTGGTAAAGAAAATATAATAGAAAAAAGAAAAGCATTGACGAAACAGCTAAGAAAGAAACTGACAAAACCACAAAACCTAATGTGATAGAAAAGAATATAGAAAAATAGTCGAAAACATTCAATTGACCCCAGAAAAACGAACTAATGTCATTGAAGATGAGCAACTAAGAGAGGAATCGGTCAATAAAGCAGAAAAGAATATAGAAAAATTTTAAAAAACATTCAATTGACCCCAGAGAAACGAACTGATATCATTGAAAACGAGTATCTAAGAGAAGCATCGGCCAATAAAGCTGAAAATGTGGATACTTGCAGTAATACTAAACATTCTAGGGTATTGCCAGGAGTGGTTATACCATCTCCGTTTAAAAACTCTTTGTTCTGGCCTGAACCAACCAAAAAAATAACCTCAAGAAAGAGTCGAGTTAAAGTTCCTTCTGTAGGCACCTCCGATGCTTGGAGAGAATATTTCTTGAAAAAGAGGAAGAACAGAAAAAGCAATTCAAGAAAAAGAGGATAGAAAGAGAAAAAGGGAAGAAAACAAGAGATTGGGTCAAGAAAAGTAAAAAACCTAGAAAAAGATTATTCGGCAAAATAAACAAAAAACACAGAGGATGAAAATGGGTCAGATAGTGAAGAAGTCTCAATTCAGAATAATGATGAAACAGAAAATGACCAAATTGAAGATGAAGGTAAGAAACAAATTTACATAAGTAAGTATTTAGGTTAATTTTACTATACAATAATTATTTAACAGGTAATGAAGAAGTAGAATCCACAGTTGTTGACGAAATAAAAATTGGTGATTTTGTAATTGTCAGCTATTTTGAAGACTATTATCCAGCTCAAATTACAAATAAAAACACTGAAAAGGTGTTAGGTAATGCAATGGCTAAGGCTGGTAGATGGTGGAAATGGCCAAATATTAAAGATGAAATTTGGTATGATAATCATGAAGTCATCAAGAAGATCAAACCTCCTGTGGAAATAAATAAAAGAGGATTTTTGCTGTTAAAGAGTTAGAAAATCATATGTAGTAATATTAGAAATCTTTCAAGTTATTTTTGTATTAACTTTTAATAATAAATACTTAAGTAATTTTATTTTTTATCGAAAAATGTGTTTAGTCACTGTCAGAATTAGGTACACTGACATGTCTGATTTTGGAACAAACTGGACTCTTATTGTCGGAATTAGGTGATTTTGAGATGGTTATAATAAATATATAATTTAAATTAATTTATTTAAGTTTTATGAAAAATAACTAACCAGATCTCCTTAGAAATAATTATTAATTCTAGAAAATTAAAACTGATCAAGGTCACTGAATAATTATTAATTATATTGAAAAAAATGTAACGTAAATTCCTAAAGGTGTCTGAATTTGGGCCACTTACCTTAAAGCAACTTCTTAATAAAGTATGTTGTTTATTTTCTTTGCGTGAGTTATTTTAAATTTTCCTAGAAAATTTCAAATATAGGTGGTAATGCAACAATACTTATTAGAGTACCTATACATAGTTATCTGATAGAAACAGAGCCAGCTAATGTGCAGCCAATAAAAATATAAATAGTCCATTGAACGTGTTTCTCTCTTCGGACGTATCGTCTGGATTTGTAAACTATTTTATTATTTATGGCATCGATTGTGCTTCTAAATTTTCTCTACCTTTCGCAAATTAAAGTTTGCACAATCACTCTGAATTTATTTAACGAAATCTTAAGTGCGTGATTCAATTTTAATGGAAAACTTTGTTATAAAAAGTCATTTTTAATTGTTTAACACAATTAAAATGTACCGTCATTAAAACTGGTATTTGGTATATGAATGATGATCGTTATAGTAAAGTAGAGATTATGTAATTGGTGCTTTCTGTAATTATAATCAGTTTTACTTATGAGCGCAATAAAAAAAGAAATCACCTCTTAACAATTGTTACGGTGTGTTTTTTTACAAATACAATTCTGAACCAAGTTATACGGTAGAATAAACAAACGTTAATATAAAAGACGAGTCAAGTCACCCATAAAAATCGTAGGCCTATTACTTTATTCGCCATCCTTATTTAGCAAATACATAAAAACCAAAATTCCTTATTTCATCTTGAAGATGTACTTAAAAGTGCAACAGAACACAAATGTAAAAACAGTAATCAAGAACGACGCAATATTTCTAAGAGGCCACTCGAGACAGCGTGCCTATACGCCACTACGTTTTCATAAAATCTAGAAGAACCTTGATTGATTTCGAAGCCTTATTTAATACTCTTATTTTATCTTAATCATACTTTCATCGTCGTCTAATTTCCTTACTCGATTGATAAAACATAGAAAACTTTTCAGGTATAAAATAGTCCTGCATCAATCGGAAATGACGAGAAGACGATTTCTAATAATAAATCACTCACTCCCTTTTTAACCCCCACGTTTTCCATAATATTAAGAGGCAATATGGTGTAGTGATGCTTTTTGCTTATTGTATTTGTGAGTTAGTAAGCGTTTTATCGGGGAAACATGTTCTTACATAATTAAAACTGATGAACGACAACTTGACGTATATAAAGGTAATTAAAGAAGCATTAACATTATTTTCATCAACACCAGATTTATGCAAAGTGTAAAATTAAAGAATACAAGCCGTCATCTACTGTGACAGCTTAATTAGTGTAAGTAATTTCTGCGTTTATAAATGAATTTTACCTTATAAGTCTGAGTCTCTTTCAGCTGTTGCGTCATTATAATAAATTCGTAATTGCTTGTTCGATTTAAGTTTCCTTACAATACAAAAAAATCGATTTCTTATACATATACAGAGTGATTCACTTAACCTGGAATTTTGTAATATAAAAATACTCATTATACGGCGGATTCGAATTCTATGTCGAAAGGCAGATACGATTTGTCCAAAAAAATTTTAATCGCTGCATATAGTGTTGTAATTGCAAGAAATCAATTGGTCTATAAATGAAACCCGGGAAATGTGAACTTTAGTTTTGTGGGAAATCTGAAGCCTCGGTTCTGGGAAGATTTGAATAATTATTACCAGGGGTTCGAGTAATTGACGGTTGTCTTCAGCTATTGGGTTCCCCGTTGATAATAGAGGCGACTGAATCTGAAGCCTCGGTTGTGGGAAGATTTAAAGAATTATTACCAGGGGTTCGAGTAATTGACGGTGGTCTTCAGGTATTGGGTTCCCCGTTGATAATAGAGGCGACTAAAGAGGTTTTTATAAAGAAACTAAAAGAGATTCAGTTGCTTATATCTAGACTTGGTGAATTTAAATCTTATGTAGCTTAGTTCCTATTACATAACTGTCCCCAACCAAGGAAATGAAGGATGGCTTGGAGAAGATCCTGAACGTTTATTTGGCGGATACTCAATATATGATGTCAGGTCTTCATGTTACTACTGTCTCGCAGTTGGCCTTTGTCATGTCCCCTGTAATTGATGACCTAACTGCAGTCAGCGGGTATGCAGACGACGTCAGGACGTGGACTATCAATAACGATATACCGTCTCTCTCAACTATCCAGAAAGAGTGAGATAAAACCAATATTGAACGCATCATCTTTAATCTATTTCATTTTTTCTTGTCCTCCAGACAACCCGTTTCCTGAGCTTGGCTAAACTGCCATCCGTCTGTTAATACAGGCACCCTTCTCAGCGACAAATGTTTCCAAGTAGCAGTCGCCTTACGCCTGGGGTGCAATATTATCGAACCAAATATTTGCGTAAGTGGCGAACCAGCCAGCGGTCCGAAAAGGACATCATGGTCTTTCATGCATCAAGAGTGCGGGAAGATTACCAAGGCACAATGAGCAAAATACCATGATTCAGAAAGCTTTGGCATTCGTCAACATTCCGTGTTGATGACATGACTCTATATTCCTATGGTCAAACGTACTCAACCTGGTATAGGATGCCGCTTGTACCGATAACTTGGCTTCATCGCATATCCAAGTGATATCTTTACTGACAGGCGAGGCAGCAAAAGCAACCGACAAACATGAAGCACCAGCCCTTGATTGACCAAGTATACATTTTTCTCCCTTTTGAGGTGAAAACTTTAGAACCATGACAACCGCTCCAAACAATACTTGATCCAGAGATTAGTTTAGCAACTCAACCTGGGAATTCTGCTAGTGTTTATGGCACATACCTCATGTAGTTTTATTAGAAGAAATTAATTATTTGTAGTTGATTTAAATAGCTCATGTTGACAAAAATAACTTTTAATTTTAATAAAAAATTCAATAACTTCGAAAAATAAATGGATCACACACAAAAAAAATTGAGATTTTTTGATGAGCTATTCAATTATGTTACGATTACCCCTCCCCTCTAGACCTCTAATGGATGGAGTGTTCCACGAACAACTACGAGAACGTAATATGTTACGTTAAATTTTTGTCTTATTACAATTTCCGATTTAATTTATTATTTTCGAGTAATTGACGGTTGTCTTCAGGTATTGGGTTCCCCGTTGATAATAGAGGCAACTGAATCTGAAGCCACGGTTGTGGGAAGATTTAAAGAATTATTACCAGGGGTTCGAGTAATTGACGGTGGTGTTCAGGTATTGGGTTCCCCGTTGATAATAGAGGCGATTAAAGAGGTTTTTATAAAGAAACTAAAAGAGATTCAGTTGCTTATATCTAGACTTGGTGAATTTAAATCTCATGTAGCTTACTTCCTATTACATAACTGTCCCCAACCAAGGATATCAAGGATGGCTTGGAGAAGATCGTTTCTTTGGAGGATACTCAATATATGATGTCAGGTCTTCATGTTACTACTGTCTCGCAGTTGGCCTTTGTCATGTCCCATGTAATTGATGACCTAACTGCAGTCAGCGGGTATGCAGACGCAGTCAGGACGTGGACTATCAATAACGATATACCGTCTCTCTCAACTATCCAGAAAGAGTGAGATAAAACCAATATTGAACGCATCATCTTTAATCTATTTCATTTTTCTTGTCCTCCAGACAACCCGTTTCCTGAGCTTGGCTAAACTGCCATCCGTCTGTTAATACAGGCACCCTTCTCAGCGACAAATGTTTTCAAGTAGCAGTCGCCTTACGCCTGGGGTGCAATATTATCGAACCAAATATTTGCGTAAGTGGCGAACCAGCCAGAGGTCCAAAAAGGACATCATGGTCTTTCATGCATCAAGAGTGCGGGAAGATTACAAAGGCACAATGAGCAAAATATCATGATTCAGAAAGCTTTGGCATTCGTCAACATTCCGTGTTGATGGAATGACTCTATGTTCCTATGGTCAAACGTACTCAACCTGGTATAGGATGCCGCTTGTACCGATAACTTGGCTTCATCGCATATCCAAGTGATATCTCTACTGACAGGCGAGGCAGCAAAGCAACCGACAAACATGATTGATTGACCAAGTATACATTTTTGTCCCTTTTGAGGTGAAAACTTTAGAACCATGACAAACTGCTCCAAACAATACTTGATCCAGAGATTAGTTTAGCAACTCAACCTGGGAATTCTGCTAGTGTTTATGGCACATACCTCATGTAGTTTTATTAGAAGAAATTAATTATTTGTAGTTGATTTAAATAGCTAATGTTGACAAAAATAACTTTTAATTTTAATAAAAAATTCAATAACTTCGAAAAATAAATGGATCACACACGAAAAAAAATTGGGATTTTTTGATGAGCTATTCAATTATGTTACGATTACTCCTCCCTCTAGACCTCTAATGGATGGAGTGTTCCACGAACAACCACGAGAACGTAATATGTTACGTTAAATTTTTGTCTTATTACAATTTCCGATTTTATGGGTGTGTATTACTTCACTGCCGTCACCAAAAAGCACAGTGCGCCGTTGGTATTTCGAACTTACATCGTGATTGTTCATCAAAAAGACACTCAACCCTACTAGCGTATAGTGAAAACTGCATTAACGTACAGAATACTCATGTTGCTACGTTTAACCGTCAAATTTGTGGGGGTATAAGGGATCTAAAAAAGTCGGGACACCCTAGAACACGCCTCCTCTGGTAGCGGATCGGGGAACGCTCACCAGATATGGTTTGTACTGGAGAAATAAAATACTCAGAGCGAACTAAAACTAGCACGAAATCAACTTCTTTTGTAACATAGAAGAAGGGGTTCGGATATGGTACTGAAGAAGGTAATAATTTAAATAAGATGGTTAAATGTAGACTAATGGCGGAAGATTAGAGGTAAAGCGGATGACAACGGCAGCAGTCCTCAACCTTAGAGACAATTTCACTGAAGGAACCGGAAACATATTTCTTCAAGCTCCTGTCGACCATGCGTTGGTTTTGATGGTATCTCCCGAAATCGAAGATAACGAAAGGTTGAACGAAGGTACAGAAGAGCAGAAATCTTAAAAAATCGGCGCTTTAGCCTCCTTTTATAATAAACCACAAATCTCTGTCCGTAAACGATGAAAACCAAAAAGGCACATCAAAACACCTTTATTATCTGATTTATAAAAAGAAAAACTAATATATCAATTTTCGGTTAACTGCCCAAACATTGATCAAGTTAAAAACATTAACTATACAACACAATCAAAAATCTTTGGCCATATCCGGTCTGGTTGAAGAAGAAACTAAATACTAATTTAAAAAAATTACACACTTAATTTAGTTATTAGAAGGATCGAACTAACTATAATATAATTGTAAAAAATTATATTTATATTTATGTAATAAGTAGCCAAGAACTAAATAAATCAAATGAACACAGTAAGCAAGATAAACCTAAACAAAGCCTAGAAGACAATAAAGAGGAAATGGACTTTGGTGAAACGAATCCTGATCATATTTGGACAATTGCCAAAACACTTAAAAAACCAAAGGAAACTGTACTTATCGGACAAGAAATCTGTACTGCTGAAACAAAAAAAAAACGAAGCGATAATAGTAAAGTAATAGTAAAATAAAGGTTAATTCGTATGCGACTCGGTCCAATACCACGTACCGAGAATGTTAAACAATGGTTAAACCAATGAGGAGCGATCTCCTAATCGTAATGCAAAGAGGAGGACACTATAAAGTCAGCAATTACTAGAAAAATAGAATAGATCGAAATAAGAACAATTAAGGAACCGGATTCTATTTTACACATCAGAGGTTTGGGCAGAATCACTATGGCGGAAGAAGAATCAGCACATAACATGCCACACAACAGAGATTAAAGGCCTGCTTATGAAAACACGCAGAACGCACAGTTTTCCTCCCACCAAAAGTTGCGTCAATTTTGGTTGAACAAAAAGCAATCCGCATAGGAGAACATACGCTAACATGCGCAGTAACGGCTCTGACACATCGCAAAACAATGCTTGAAGGAGCGGTTCTGTCCTCTATGCAACAAAAAAGAGAATCTTGCAGAAGATGTATCCTGAGATTACAAAAAAGGGGTACATAATAAAACCGGTTGAACAAATCAAATCCAAATAAACACAAATCGATGTGCGAAAGCACATGACGTACTTCTTGCAACAACATTGAACAACGGGATCGATATTGTCGTAGTAAGCGAACATGAATAATCCAATTATATATAAATATCCTGTCATCAAACATCCCAGTAAAAAACACCGGTTTCGCGAAGGGTTTTGTATTGGTCCAACTAGATTTTACTATGGTATATAGTTAGTTGCTGTATGTGTATCTCCCAATGTATCGTTAGATTCTTACTCGAGCTTTTTAAAGGATCTTGGCAATTCTATTCGCCCATTTAGAAAAAACGTAATCATAAGTGACAATTTCAACACTAAATTCCAAGAATGGGATTTGCAACCGGCAGACCTGATTTGCTAGCTCAGGTAGATCTAGCAGTTAAACCAGCCTGGATGTAGCACATTCATAAGAGGAAGATCTCAATCCATTATTGACATCACAATAGCTCCTACAACAATGAGGAAGAAATAAGCGACCACGTGTACATCTCGTTTACGTATGTTCTAAAAAACTCTACCGCAATTAATAAAAATCAAAAGACGAATTGATGGAATCTGTGAAAACTAGACACCAAAAAATTAGAAACAATTCCTCAAAAAAAGCCCGTACTTGAGTCCCCAAAAGAGCTAGTGATGTCTAGAAAGAACGTTTTTAGAGGCAAAAATCGTGCTTATTTGTGGAACGACAAAATTGCGGCGATAAAAGCAGAAGCGGTAGCAATCAGAAGAGGTATCGTTAGGCCAGACCCAAAAAAAACCGAAATCGAAATTCAAGAGATGGAAAATAACCTAAAACAAATTAAAGAAGGTTAAAACAAAAAATAAACTAAGAAAAATGCCAACAGTTAACTGTAGATTATTCTTGGCTTTATCGACACACGTGTGTTTTAAGCATTAAAGTTATCGGTTAGATAGCACTTTGCATTTTAACACACACACAAGTCGTTACAGTTAACTGTTGGCATTTTTTTTAGTTTATACTATTCACACGTGTCCATGTTATACACGAGATGTCGTAAGACACACAATTTACTTACAAAAAATAAAATTCGCGAACAAAGAGAAATGGAGGGAAGTATGCGACGCGGTTACTAACGACATATGGGGCAAAAGGATACCAAATAGTTTCAAAAAACTAGGTAGCGCTATTCCATCCAGGAAATTATACAAACAACTTCTCAGGGACATAATCCCTATCTTATTATCACGACACCACCGTAACCCCCGAAGATTTCACCTTGATGAAACTTGAAGAAGCCAGCCACCGATTAAGATCTGGCAAAGCGATCGGGGTGAACGGAGTACCAGCGGAAATACTAGTGTTACACAATTTCTCTTAGCTTCATCAAAATTAATTATTATTATTATTATTAATCTATAAGATATCTTTCAGACTGCTGAAGAATTCCATCGCGGAAAAACTTTAGACAAGATAAAGTTAGCAAGACAATTTTGGATCTGAGTCAACTTAAAGTCAATTTGTTTACTGACAGTTTAGCTCAAATATCATCTGAACTGCTTACTACTTTTTTTTCTTGAAATAATTTTCATTCAAAGGAAAGGTATTTAAAACAACGGATTTGCTAACAATCCATATTATTATAATGGTACAAATTGTATCGAAATAAGAACATCAAGTTAATGTTTGCGGTCACTACTCAAATTATGCATCAGGTGGATCAGAAACTGAAGGACATTCACCTAAAGTATAAATTAAACATTACCTTTCTAATCTAAATATTTCCTTTTGTTATGATGATTGATGTACCGAACTGTGTCGTAAAATAAAAAAAATAACCAGTTTCGGGGCTTACATCGAAAGTGGGTCAATTTTTAACTGTGACAAATTAAAATACTGTTCAGAAGTTGTCGTGTCACATTTGCAGTACAAACAAAGCATCACCAAGATTGCGTAACACAATAAAGGAAGTCCGACAACAGAAACAATCCTAAAATAACTATAAGTCTCGCAGCTAAGGGGATCATTTTGATAGTTACTCAACCGTTTATAGAATGGGCAATTTCTCTGTAGACTGCACACGTTTAGGAGGGGCATATTCCGTCCCTATTCTTGTATAATGTGCTACATATGTATGATTGATATTAAACTATTCGTTCAATTTATGTTACTTACAAACCTAATGCGTTTTCTTCGTATAGCCACTAAACAAATATCTTTTATTTTATCTAGACGACATAGTTTTCATTTCCATTATAACGGTTTCGACGTGAATATATATGTATAGACGTCCTTGTTTATTAACAACGAATTGATTTTGTAATGAATAACGGCTATGGATTAGATGAGGTCTCTATATGAAGTAGAAAAATAGTTTAAGAACGGCTTTGAAAAGAAAACATTAATATCTAAGAACAAACACTAGAAGTGGGTAATGAATAAATTATGCAACCAATATAATTAACAAACTAAGATAGAAACAAAAATCACAATTATACAAAACTAAGCCCATGTCTGGGAAAATTGAAAAATTTGAAAAACACTGAAAATTACATCAGGTCTCTAGAGCAGTCAAAGAAGATATTTTGGTATTGAATCTAGACTGAAGCGAAGGAGATGGGACCGATATAAAACATAAAGCAATTGATGTCTTAATGTCACATACAGATCCCGAACAGTTCCTACATACACAATATTCCGATTTATTAGTGCTCATCAGTGTCCGAATCACTGGGAAAATTACCGATTACAACAGTTGTAAGTAAAAACACAGTTATTTTTGTACCTCCTTTAATAAAACGTGATAATTCATGCAAAAGTTAAACAAGTCTGTGATACACCAAGAAATAAAAGAAAAGGAATAAATGAATAAATAAATAAGTATGATGTTGTAATAGATGTAATCACTTGTAATTTATGTCCGCACTCTTAAGCAAAGATGTACTAGCATTTAATAACCGCGCAACATTATGTATGCGGCTATGTTAATTTAATAACTTTATTGTATGCTTTGTTATAACCATAATACCTATTTGTTTAGTTACAAAATTGACTGAATTAAACATTACAAAATAATATGTAGGTGCAACCGTCGATTGTTTAAATTACATTGCTGAAGCATAACAATGATGCAAAAACGATGGGTATCTAAACAACAAACAAACGAAAAGGTATAAATTTGAGAAACCAAAAAGAAATCAAACCTAGTCTAATGCTTAAGATGTTGTTGTTACAGACACACAAAAACTAAGTGTACGCGACCAATGAGGTGCTATAAGTGTGTAGAGGCAAAACTATACAAAAAAAGAATGAATGTTAGAACTCTTATATCAAGAAATTGTAACGTTCCGGTAGTTCATTTTGAGATAGGAGTCTGCAAATTTTTAATAAAAATGAGACTTATTGTGCAGAACAAAGGGTCAGATTCTCCTTTGATTTGGTCGGCATACATCTCCGAGTTGATGTTAACAATGTAAAAAAAGCCAAACCATAGATAGAATATTTCGGAAACACAATCAATCTGAAATTAACTATTAATTAATTAAATTTAGATCCAAATTTTCACATTTAGATACATTAAAACATTATTTAATTTTAAATAATAAAAATGGTAACTTACATTCACGTTTACTTTTAAAAATTTTAAGCAGTTTAAATTTTTGACGGTAAGGTATTCGTATTAAAATACGAAGATGGCGACCAGGGCGTTGTCCATTTCGCAATATTGCGCATCAGCTTTGTTTTTTGATCACAGCGCTTTTGACTGTAGGAAAATATAATTAGTTAGAAACTGTGGAGTCAATAACCCGCACAGCAACGGGAGAGCACAGCTAACGGTAATACACATCGGCAAACAATGGAATGCAGCTTTCGGGTTGACTCAAGGTGTCGTTACGCGTTGTACAAAAGGAAACAATGAATACCTTGCATTCCACAGAAATAAATAAATGTAAAACGCATATATCGAAAGAACCAAAGTTAAATATTTTGTTTCAAGAACAAAATACGCATATTAAATTTGTTTAATGTAATAGCAAGGATTAATAAAAAAAGATATACATTCCCGTCCTAAAAACTAGCAATACTAATATGGTAATAAATCAAAAAGTAAAAAAAAATGGCTTCAAGAAAAAGAAAACCGCAATTGTATCAAACCAACAGCAAAATAAATCAAATGTCAGCTCTGATAAGTGTAAAAGAATCAGCTTACACAACTCACCTACCTCATAATTAAAAATAAATCAGTTGTAAGTAAAAGGTTCCCAATACAATAAATATTTCTAATCCATAACAGCATCAGCAAACATTCTTCTGATATCTGAAACCCACTTTACCAGCAACGCCTACTTTAAACATCAAAAACCATCCCCTTAACTTACACCACTCTTCCGAACATGGGTAAAAAAGCCAGAGTAAAAATTGCAATAGGTACTACTTTTAAAGAACCATAAAACAATACGAATTACCAAAATACCAAAAGAACTTCCTACATATAACTAACATGATTGCCGAAGACTCACATGTCCTTCATACTATTCCAGTTGACAAAAAAAAAAGAAGAAGCGCAAAGTAAGATGTAAGCAGCGTATAACAAGAGTATAGAGGATAGAAATAAATAAATCGAAGTGGACTTAGATAACACCACCCTCCCATACATACGCTAAATAAATGTTAAAAGTGGAAATATCAAACCAAAAATTAAATAAAATATACGAAACTACTACAAGAAAATAAACAAAAGTATAGAAAATATGGAAAATAGTATGATGGAATGGAAAAATAAATAAACTTTGTCATAATACTTAAATATGCTCTTATATGGCCCTACTTGGTAGAAGTGAAGTGAACAAAAACAAATTAGTTAGAATTGTCCACGTTTCACCCAGCACTGTGCAGGCTTTATCAAGGTTATCTCAAAATCAATCCTGCCCAATGCTGGGCTGGACAATTTCAAGCGACTCTGAGTTGTTTTTGTTCACTCCACCCCCACTAAGAAAGGTTATAAAAGCATATTAAAGTATTAAAAATTTTTTTGAAGGAAAACCAACTTGTATAAAATTTTATTTGTTTGAACTCTTTTAGTTGGAATAGGAATTTTTGGGGATAACAATCACTTACAGAAGATGTAAGAAAACGGAAGACAATAAACTATTACAAAGCGTAATAAAGTTGAAACACTACAAAAAAAAGAAGAAATAATCATAGAACGTTATATTAGAGTGGAGGAAAATATTGAATTAATGAAATAAGAAAATGAAAATAATGACCTGGATTAATTCTACTACAGGGAGCGATCAATCACCTAATTTTCCTGTAATTTTTATACCAAATCTACAAATCTACTATTGTAAGAGCAGTGAAAAATATGGAAAATATAATGAGAATGTAGCAAAATAGTTCAATATTCTATTCAAATCATTAGCATACTGTTCAAAACGCTACGCCTTATTTCGACGCGGACATCTTGACACCGCCGCTTTCACACAAAATCACCTCAAAGTGAGATCATTTCAAGGCAAGCTCATCTCGGCGCCTGCACATCTCGACCCGAGATTATATTTGCGCTATTGGGTGTTTTCGTATTTTCAGTTTTTTGAATTTAACAGATGTGATTTTACATTTCTAATAATTAAAGACTGTAATTTAAAGGAAAATAATAAATAATCAAAGTATAGGTAATGGCGAAAGTTAATAAATCAATAAAAATGGTCATAGAGTAATCGATTGAAGTAACTTCCTAATGTGATTTTGTGAGGAAAAGTGTCAGGCTTCCCTAGGTACCTAATAATATACTAATTCAGATTTCTTGTACTATTACTATTTCAGTTTTTTAAATATTTTGAAAGATACTCCTTATACAGATTTTAAGTCTAACTAGATGAACCAGCATGCTACACACGCGTACAGTAGGAAGGGTTACAATAAATTGACAATGCAATAAGCATATGAGTTGAAGCTGTGCGTTACAGTAATGAAACGAAACACCCACCAGATGTTAATTAAGTACGTGGCTAAACTTTAAGAGGTTATTCATTACTAAATTTTAAGTCTTAAACGGCTTCATTTTTATTATTCGCGTTGAGATGGGCTCACGTTGAGATGATTTCGCGTCGAAATAAGCTACTTCGTGTTTAAAAATGCAAAATAAATTACGTTCGCCACATAAACAAAATCTGAATCAAATTTTAAAGTTTTATTCATTTCAGGGGTAACAGACAGAGAAGGAAAACGGGGAAATCTATCACGATAATCAAGCTGGATTTCCCTTTCCAGTTTTAATCAAAAAAATGTGACTCCCAATTTATGAATTCGAAAATTGGACTGTTTGGGGCGCTTGGATAGGGGAACATTTAGTTAGAGCAAACCAAGATGAACTACAGTTCAAACACTGGAAGTAATTCCGCCCTGCAACTATAAACAAATTGTCAGAATTGTCTCTACTGAGAGAGGAGAGGAAGATTTGTTTCTATTGTTTATTTTTCCAAAAGTTCATTTAAAAGAACATTTTTGAATAACCCTGCTTTAAGAAGTACAGGAGATTTCATTCATTGGGGTAGAAGAAAGTGTTTTTTAAAACAACAAAAGTATATCAGTTTCCAATTATCTAATAATGCTTTTTTACTAGAAAGAATAGCATTAATATCCATTCATTCCCGACCAAACTGCAACCAAGTGTATACGGACAAATCTCTCCTGATTGTGATGCATGGTGATGGATTACCAACAGTCCTGGGAAATAATCACTATCTAACTAGCCGGCATTGTAAATTAATTTATAAAAAAATTCAAACAATTGAAATGCAACCAAAAATATTAGAACAGTAAAGAATTTGAAGAGAAGGGTAAAGTAAATCAGCAAGATAATTGTAACAAGGAGATTGGTAAAGAAGACTGAAAAGAAAAACAAGATTGCCAAGTTCGATGTATGAAGGCTTGCATGGATAGTGATGAATGATCAAATCTTTTTTATTCTAAAAATTTTATTTTTTTTATTATAATAAAATTTCACAAAATAATGGAGAAAAATGGATAACCAAAATTTTAAATTTTAATGAACATAACAGACAATTCAGATGTTACCTAATTATGTAATAACAAAGATATGTACCTATATACATTATGCAAAATAGCTACTTATGTTACCAGTGACGAAACGCATGATTTTTTGAAACGAATGTGATAATTACATGTGTTTCGTTACGTGTAACATACAATATTTTTTCTAATTTTGAAAAAAAAAGTTTTTAAAAAGGAATTAAATTCAAATTCTAATCAAGTGTGAACGATGTTACCATGGTTACCGTTTCCAAAACATATGTCAAAGCAATCTGACAAGTGGTGAAAAATTTTTCTTTCGTAACTATGTAGTTTCGAAAAATTTATATGTTAAAATTAGAAGGTGCAGATGTGCAATGTGCTTTAATTTATAACAAAAGTTAATAAAAACCACACTTGCACAAAAATAAAAACACTTCATAACCCTTGCATTTAAAAATAATAGATAGTAACTGTCAACCAAAATATGACGATTTTTATCCATAGATATACTATCAATACAAAGATTTCTCTAGAGAGGGCATTACCAAAATATGTTAAAGTAACTGCGCCATTTAAACATTTCGCCCTTACGAGTCGTGTATTGTCTCTAGAGTAAAGATAAACTGAAAAGTGGACAAGATAAGCGAACTTTGGATATGAACTTTACGTAAGCATGCACTGTTACTTTTGTTTCACAACGGTATGATTACGTTACAGCGTGATGGTAATAATCATAAAATGAATAAACACAGAAAAAGTAAAAATCTTTAGCGTTGAAGATAAAAATAAATCAAGGGTTATGGACAAACCAGAAATGCATAAGAACATTATTAATTCTACTTGGAATATTTATGTCTACCATTTAAGTAAGCACCGGTTTTCCAGCTAAGTTTTAACAGGTGCTTTTATTGTACATAATTGCATAATTTTACAAGTTACGAGAATTTTTGCTGCGTTTAATTTATTATTATTATTTTACTTGTTTTGACAGAATCAACATTTGATGATAATGTGCCACGAATAACAGTAATAGCATTTATTGATTGTGACACTATAACGACGACTATCATTCTGGTACTCGTATTTTTTTTAATCAAATGAAAGTTACATGAAACGCCATACAATACGAAATAAATAAATAATAAAACTTAGTTTAAATTTGATTCCAATGTAATCTGAATTGTGCTGGATTGTCTGTAGCGACTAGAAGAAAATCAGCAGCTGTTCTGAATTTGTGCTTGTGTGCATTTGTGTCGTTAACATTGTTTGAGACCCTTGAAGACATTCTCAGCGATGATGCTAGTAAATTTTCTCTTAACAAAATACCCTCATGCTTCACACATAAGAGTTGTCGAAACAGTTGCTTACTATTTCAATTTTTGCTATTTCGCCCAAACTAGGTACAATGTAGTTATTTGCCGTGATCCATCATATTCTACTTATCTCTTTGAGATCTATTCCGTACATCAATTGTTATCGTCTACAAATAGTACAATGGAATTCTTTTATTTGATATGGCTCAGCAGTAAAAACCATAAACAAAATTGACCTTAAGACAGATCTCAGTGGCATCCACATGCTAACCGATTTTGATAATTACTTCATTCCTCTCATTTCACAATCTGATTACGGTTTTTCAATGAGCCTCAACAGTTTATTTGGGATACCCATTTCTCGAACAAATAACAAGTAGCGAGTTGAGTAGTACGTTTATAGTCAAATTGATCGAACAGTGTGGTTATGGTTAATTTGTTGTGCATCTAAATATATTGATCTATATGCAGCCGCTTCTCCTCTTTGTAATAATATTGTAATAATAAAGTAACAGCAGTCGACTTAAGTCATCATGTAATTTCTTGCGGAGGTAAGAACTGAAGCCGTTTTAAATTTGTAAAAAAAATAATTAATATAAAATAGTGTCGTTTACACATTTAATAAAACTTAATTTAATAGAAAGTTTAATTTAAAGTCATTGTATTTAGGGGCCTATAACGTGCATAGAAGGTCCTATATTTAAAATATGAACCCAATTAATAAAAAGGAAGAAACGCGATAGGTAATGTAAAATGCAAAAGAATAATTATAATGGATACAATGGAACAATGTAACAAGGTAAGATATTAGATAAATACAACAGGTATTAAACGAAAGAAAATAGTGAAATAATGAATTATAATAAGAAAATGACTAAGATGACTATTTATTTAATTATTTATTCGTATGGTACATTATACAAATATTGTATTGTGATGTAAGTGTTATGTATGGTGTCCCAGAAGATCAGTATAAACCTGTATAGTGTGGTGACGAAACCGTGTGCAATAGTGGATTGGTTGGTCTTGGCAAAGCATTTACTTCAAGGTTTAGGAAAACCACTAAAACCTAAACATCCCAACCCTTTAATATTCACATGTAATAATATTAATTAAATGTGTAAACATTATAGAAGGTAAATAAGAACATAAAATATAACAGCACAGCTATAAAGTGAAGAAAGTGAAGGGTGAATATAAAAGAAGGAAATGAAAATAATACGCATAAAATTGAAAAAAATTGAAGGTAAAAATAACGAAAGAAAAAAATAACAAAGGATACAATGAAAAATGTTTTCTAAGAAATTGGCGGAAATTGTTAAACTTCTATAAAAATTGTATCTTGGGTACCAATAAATAAAACATAAAAACTAATTATGAATACGTCCACAATTAAAAGTATTCATAAATATAAACGACAAACTTAATATGTGGACAAACAAACACATTATATGTTTGTATAGATTTGCTTCTGCTGGATACCCACGGAAAATGTCAATCGCGCAAATTGCAAAAATCACATATGCATGTAGGGGGGCCTTGCTGAATATAAATCTGACCAATCCCACCAATTATCACAAAAAGTGTTAAATTCCTTTGATCTTCTATAACTCGCGATGCTGTGCTCGAACAAGCGATCCAAACTGATCGTTTTGCGAAGAATTTTGCGCATTACATAATCCTCTCGGTCAAATTGGAAAAATCGATATTTTTTGCTTGATTTTCTGTTTATCTGTCTTATCCCTTGTTATAATGCGAGTCCATTTGTTCCTGAAAAATCCATTTTCGTGTTTGACCGGGGGGATTAAAATTGTAACGCGCAAAATCATCCGCAAAACAATCACTTTGGATCGCTTGTACAAGCACGGCATTGCGAGTTACAGCCCATCAAAGGAATTTTTAACCTTTTTCGCGATTATGGGGGTTCCGGAAGGGCGAGATCTCAAAAACTCAGATTTCTGTTCATTAAGGACCCCTACAAGCCTATGAGGTTTTTGCAGTTTGCTTATTTCCCACTCAAATGACATTTTCATGTTCATCCAGCAGAAGCAGATCTGCTCAGATCGATAATTTTCAAGAACGCTTCTCCATTTCTACAAAATCGCATTTTGCGAGCTTTTTTCGGGAAAACATTTTTGGTCCTCATCACCAACTTCGAAAAATCGATACCAAAAATAGCGTGCGCTTCCCCGCGGTTTTGTTCGCAAAAAATCAGATTTATATCCAGCAAAGACCACTATAATGTGATCTCTGCAGTTAAGTGCGTTAGCTGCTAAACAGATACCTCGCGTTCAATTCACTGTGCAACCATTTTTTTTTCGGCAGTACTCTCTCGCAAGGTAATGGCAAACTAGCGAGTGTATACTTGCCTAGTAAACCTCTCAGCTATTCGGAATCGATGTTAAACTGTACATCCCATGTATATGTGTTTGTCACGCACAACACATATTCATGCGAGGGGTGCGCAACATCCGGTAACGGACATCGAATTGAAGATAGGTTTTTTTCCGTTTTGGTGATTATTTTCCACTTGCCCACTTTTTCAAAACAACTTCCCTGAACTATTATTACTTCCAAGTATCTGAATGTCTGATGCATATTCCATGTGGAATGCGACAGTTACGTGGGATCAATTCGGTGCTTTGGTGCGGCCGATGCGGTGCCTGGAGAGTTCTGCTTTTGACCATACTGCGTAGTAATTGATTTCAAGAGTTATTTTTGTATTTGCAGACGTTCCGGGATGTAATATTGACATGAACAAGTTTGATTTTTGTATTAGAAAAAATATGTTATTCAAGATCGATTAACACATTTTTGTTTGTTCTGTTCAAAGTGCTATTTAAACCTGCCTATATTATTTCTTTAATTGAAATTAATCATGTCTAATTTAATGTTTCTTGATATTTCTTCGATTTGCACTCAAGGTTTGCTTCGGAAGTTTGAAAACTATGATTTTCTTCTTTATCACTAGAAACGACTCGATTTTATCCAGTCATAATGTTACAGGAGTTTTCTTTGAGTCTTCTATCTTCTTTAAAAAAAAAATGTTTCCAGACGTTCTTCTTTTGTATACCATTGTTTTCTCTGCTTTCTGAGTTACTATCCTTATATTGAAATTGTGTTACTTTTACCCACCAGGATCTTCCTTTGTAAAACATATGCACTATCTGTGTGCTTTTTCATATGACATTTCAATTTTTTTCGTCAAAAGTATATGAACTGAGCCAAACTATCTTCATTTTGATTGAGTTCTTCTTCTTGGAAACTATTTTAGTTCTATCTTGATCCTCAGTAAAAGTATTTCAGCAAAAAAAAGAACAAATAGAAGAAACAACAACATATAAGAACTTTCAACACAAAATTCATATTGCTAGAGGTAATCAAACTCACAAACTTCATAGAAGAATAGACTCGTAAAATAACACGAGTAGCAGACGCAATAGAACAAAAAGCCAAACTGGGAGAAACTGGGCGGAGCACTTAGTACAAAGAACTAATAGTCGATGACAATAAGTTCGCTTATCAGATGGTCTGATGATATCAACATAGTTATACATCACTGATTAGATGATCTCCAACTTTTTACGCAAAGGGTGCTTTGCTGTAAGAATAGTCGCACAGGGCTCATCGCTGTCGTCGCCGCTTCAGCACTCCATCTTCATCGCCAAAAATCAATGGGCCCCAAGTCGGCTGGTCAGCTGTGAGTTTTTCAAATGTTTTCTTGCATCAAATATAAGTAGACACTTGTAAGCATGTTTTACAAACATGTTTTTATTTAAATCCAAATAACTCCGGTATAAGTTAACGGAATTGAACAAACTAGGTATCGTTTAAAAGAACTCTTCTTACTTAATAATATGCAGTATAAAGATAGTGCGCATAAATTTTGACGTGATAGCTAGAGGGCGCTGTTTAACATTACAACAATTAGATAGGAAGTTGCGGTTTCCACCGACTATTTAGCAATTTTGTCCTCTATTTAACTGTGTGAAAAGATACATAGGGTGCTGTTTAAAAATCTCATAATAATGCGCAATAATTGTTGTAATGTTAAACAGCGCCCTCTAGCTATCACGTCAAAATTTATTCGGAGTAAAATACTCTACGCAAAAAAAAATCTGAAATTTGCCGTCTTTACTACGGCAATATTTAAAATATATTTATATTTGCATATTTTTGGAGAAAGAACCAATTATATGATCGGTCATAAAAGTTTCGCCCCGTTTTCAATATTTACAGATTTATAATTCCCGAGATATAGCCGGCGTCCATTCTTAGTTGGCCACCCGGTACATACGTATTCGATGTGTGGCTATTAAATAACGAAACTGCGCGCGCAATAATTTCCTAGGGGGGTAAGGGAGAAAGGTGAAAGTTTTGGCAACACTGCGAAAGCGAGTTCGTAAGAAACAGCCGGAATTTGGAAAAACAAGTCGTTTATCTCGCACCAGAACAACGGACCTGCTCATAAAGCGCTGTCTGTGAAGCCTTATTTAGCCGCTAGAAGCACTACGGTCCTCTAACACGCCGTACTCGCCTGATTTAGCACCCTGTGACTTCTTCCTGTTTCCGAAAATCAAGTCTGCCTCGCATAGGTATAACTTTGAGACCAAATATTTTTGTTTTGAAAATTATTAACATTTTTATTCTTGATAAGTTGTTTATAACTATAAAAACTATTTATTGCTAAATTTGCCTAAAAATTGATCCTCGTCAATACTTTCACATTCACCCTTGAACGTCCTCTACGTATGGACTATAATGTCTCGCATAGCTATCACTTCGAGATAAAATATTTTCTTAGCATTTTTATTCTTTCATATGTTGTTTATAATCACAAAAACTATTTATTGTTAAATTTGCATAATAATGCGAACATTATGAAAAAAACCTCTTAAATTCGATAAGTATAAGTGTACTTTGCAAATTTGTTTAAACAATTTTTTATTAATAAATGTTAAAATAAGAATTATTTGTGTCGATTCATTGCTTTTTTACTCATTATAAGTATTTAACTCAATATGTATAATATACAGGGTGTCTCAGATAAGGGTGGCAATATTTCAAGGGTACATAGAGAAACTCCAGATTAGAGATTTGAGATAATAAATCTATGTCCGGAAATGCGTTGCTTCCGATATACAGGGCCTTGAAAAATTCAAAAATTAATATGGTAGTCAAGTGTTTTTGAAGTTCAGGTGAAGACAACGATACTCAAACCTCTTTCCAGTTGCGGTATTAATTTTGTTTTCGTTGTCGCCATGACAATATTCATTGTTCACTACGTTTTTATTGTCACCTGAAGTTTTTCGATAATGAGCTCTTTGAAAGACATCCAAATGGATTTTATTTTTTCGCGGAAACGACGCGTCGGAGAAGAAAAAAACAAGAGAGCGTTTCTTTTCCAAATTGATTGGGAATGTGAAAAATGATTCCAATATTTGGAAAAACCAGTGGCGTGCTACATTTTTCTCTTAAAACTAAGTGAGAAAAACCGAAAGTCCGGTCCTGGAAATTTTTAGAAGAGTCGGATTGGCACATAAATATGACCAATACTTTGCTTGACATACTCTGGAAATTTTAAGAAAATCGATCAACGCGTTTTCAAAATACAGACAAAACATATTAATTTTTGAATTTTTCAAGGCCCTGTATATCGGAAGCAACGCATTTCCGGACATAGATTTATTATCTCAAATCTCTAATCTGGAGTTTCTCTATGTACCCTTGAAATATTGCCACCCTTATCTGAGACACCCTGTATACAAAGCGTAACAGTAAAATCCATTTTTATGACTGGATTTATGGCTAACTTCACATAGGTGCATTTAAGGGTTTACATAGACTATACCCAACAGTGGATGAGAATAAGTTGATAATTATGTATATACTTCGGAAATTAGCTTTTGTACGTTTATAATTATTTAGTGAAACCGCAGGTACCGTTACCTACCGTTTTCTTCATCGACAAAATATTAACATCGGAAGATCCAGTGTAAAGTATGTGTACTTTGAACAATCGTATAAAAATAAGGGTATGAGAACTACATGAAACGTGATTCAAACGGCGACACGAGTTTAGCATTACCTTTGATAGTGATATCATAACAGTTTATTTATTTATGTACATCGTGAGATAATTTCTACTGATACAAATACTCTGCAAAGCCTCATGAATTTTAATACACAATGAGGAAGAGTCAATTTTATTTGCATAAAAAAGCTAACGAGTAATAAAAACAAACTGCAAAATGCATGAGTAAGGTAGCTATTTAATTGGTTGTTTAGACTGCTGAATTAAAAACCACACTGTTTTGTTTATAATAGAGGGAACCAGAAATCAATTTTCTAGTAAGTACGTATATTACGTACACATTGCAGCATTCGATAGACAGTACATTAGAAAAGATAAAATACTTAAAATCAGTAAGTAGGTAATAAAAGAAATACAAATTAAATATTTTCTTAGGTTGACGCACACTTTTACATTAGCTAAGTACCTAATGTAAGTGCAAAGAACTTACGAAATCTATTTGTTTAAACATTTGAAGGTGCAAACGGTAGTAGGTATTGAAGAATTCTTCTGAAAAAAAATTAGAAACGAATTAAAATCAGGGACGTCGCCATCATCAATTAATTAAATTGGTAAACATAGATAAATCAAATTATAAGTAGAGGTCTTAGAAGTAGATGAGTGTCCTTTAATAAAAATATTTGGTCTGGCCATTATCACATAGACTGTTTATAAAACAAGCTTAGTCATAAATCCGAGAAGGTGCTGATACGAAATCACGTCTAATTTTAAATTAAAAAAATAATTATTCAAATGAATGTGCAATTTATTACTTGAGTGACTTTGCGTTTACGTGATTAATGTGCAGATTATTATTGCACAGTCTTACAAAAAAAAATGCATTGGCAATTTAATTTCTTAAAGCTTAAATTATTTTGTCTAGTATATGGTTTCAGTTAATTACACACATGATCATTTGAACCAATTACTATATAAAAAATCGTTTAAAATTCAGCTTTAAAATTCATATTTAAATTGATTTGAAAAGAGAGAAAAGTGATTATTATAAATATGTACGTAAGTGTTTTGTATTAAAAAATCAAAAATAAATAAAATTACAATAAGTCAAGAAATGGTATCTGTAAACGTCAAATAAACTGCAATTTCCAACAGATCAAAAAATTTCGTTTAAAAAAATAACAAATGCCAAAAGTTTGGCATACTTCAATTTCATTTAAAAAACTACAAGAAACCGAAAGAAACCCCCAAATAGTAGAAACCAATTAATGTCCAACCTGCTTAACGCCATTAAAACGTATTAAAATAATCGTTACTTTTAATAAGATATCGTATGTAGGAAGTACATTTATTTATATTCAGATATCTTCGAAAGCCGACACGTCAAGCCATGCAGGTAAAACTTAAAAAAGAACTCCGAGTGCGTATTATTTTTTTAATGAAGGAGTGGCAAAGTCAGAGTCTTGACAAATGTATGATAATATAAAACCCATTTATACAATCTATTTACTTGATATTAATAGTCTAAGCTCATCTAAATAAAATGAAAAACACTAAGTAGCGCATAACATTTAAATTCTTATTATTTTGTGATTTATAGGAACGATTATAAGAAAATACCTAATAAATGTAAAGAGTACCGAACAAATCATTACGATAAATAGTTGGAATGGTGAATATTTTTAAGAAAAGCTCGTAATTAATTTAAACCGTAAAATATTTTGAATAGCGTCAGCTGTTGAGTTTATCAGTGTCAGTTACTATATTTATATCAATAACCGCCATGTTCCATTTCTTCCGGGTATATGCTTATACATTTCAAACTCCATCGTGATTCTAAAAAAAAATTTATTACTAATTGATTATAAAGGACAAGAATGTTGTGAAAGAAAAAGCGTTAAAAAATTACATTCAAAATGACTATAGTGCGGAAAGGCATAAATACATCATAATTGTTTTAGTTATAATGTCCAAAATATTGTTATAATTAATGAAAAAAGATTTTATTTTCCAATTAAAAAACAGTTTCTAGTATACTTGTCGCGGTAAACGCATGGAGGATGATTTTCACGTGATTTTGCACAATCCAAATGAGGATTACTAAAAATTAACGCCCGTTCGCCGTGGCAACAGTACTTTAATTTCAGTCCCAAATACTATTATACAGGGTGTCCCACCGGGAACGCCATCGATAGATTATAGGAAAACTGTGGATGGGAAAAATTTGAAAATTTGGTAGTATACTAACATCGACGGGAGCAGTTCCGTTAAAATATTTTCAAGATGGCGGTTCCGGTTATACCGGAAGTATGTGTCAACTTGCTTATTTTAAATAGAACACCCTATATATTATTCCATTTTTGGATTTTGCACAAAATTCTAGACACATTTTGTGTATAATCTTCTATACCTAAGTCTAACTGTTTTGAACTTATTTTGAATTTTATGTCAAAATGACGTTTTCAGGCCTAAACAAAATTATAAAATTTTCCTATACTAATGCCTTTATTATTTAATTGGAATGGGTTTCCTTGTAGCAGGTGACCTATTTTAGTGGACTATGTCAATATTTTAATAACAAATTAATACAGGGTGATCAAAAAAAGGATTAAAATTAAATTCAAAAACACGTCAAAAGTCATTTTTTTAAATGCAAGCACCATGTTTTTATAATTTTATTTTATTTAGCATCAAAAATAAGGTAGACTTTGTACAAGGTTATCTATTCAAAAATTCATGGTTTTCGAAATATTGGCAATTTAACTTTTTTTTTGTTGCACAAATGCTATTGTATTTCTTTTAGTATGAATGGTTATTTCTAGTTGGCCATGATGGCGTTAGAAAACAATCATCTGTCAAGGATATGTCAAACTGTTAAAAATGTTCAATAATCATGCCGGGACGCTTAAATTATACAAACGAAGATTACTTAAATTTATTTATTATTTATGAACAATGTGATAAAGTTATATCAAGAACATGTGTTACATTTGCAGCAAGATACCCGCAAAAACAGAAACCATCACCAAAAGCTCTTAAACGAATAATAGAAAACTTCAAAAACTTTGGATCCGTTAAACCAAATGTACCTACAGAGAAATAAACCTGTCGTTAATGATGAAAATGTTGAAATCGCTGTTTTGGGATATTTTGCTGCACATCCAACAATGTCTGTAAGACAAGCTTCATTGAAATCTGGATTAAGTAAATCGTCAGTTCAAAGAATACGCAAACATAAATTTCATCCGTATGCATTTTCCATGGTTCACCATCTGAAAGAGACTGATTTTTTAAGGAGATTGGATTTCAGCGAATTTATTTTAACCTGGTCCCAAAAAAACGAATTTTTTCTTGATAACATCATTTGGAGAGACGAAGCCAAATTTACAAAAAACGGCATTTTTAATCGCCGAAATTCCCATTATTGGAGTGAATCAAATGTCCACGTTATTAGAGAGCGAAATTTTCAAGAATCTTGGCAATTTAATGTTTATACTGCAGTAACAAACGATGGCATCGTGACATTACATTTTTATCAAGAAAATTTAAAAGGTAAGTTAACCTATTTTTTAAATCATTTAAAATATTTGATTTATTAACTTATTAAATATGTGAAGGCTATCTGAACATCCTGCACAATTTTCAAAACAATTATTTAGATAATTTACCTTTGGCTGATCGTAGACATCTATTCTATCAACATGACGGCGCACCTCCACATAGTAGCCCATTAATCAACAATTTTTACAAGGCGCCTTTTATGATCAATGGATAGCAAACAATGGACCCTTCCTTTGGCCACCACGGTCCCCAGATATCTCAGTGCTCGATTTTTTTATTTGGGGTACAATTAAAAATCGAGTTTATAACACCCCGTTAACCACCAAAGAAGACTGCATGCAGCGAGTTAGGACTGAGTTTCAAAATTTAACACGTGAAGCAATAAGGAAGGCGACCCATGAAAATTTGCTACTCAGATGCGAAAAATGTCAAGGACATCAATTTGAACATTTAATAAAATAATTTTTTTTTAAACTTTGGTCTCTAATTAATTGCTCTTTCTTGTAAATGAAACAATTAGGTTATTTGTCTGTACATTTGAATTAACGGGTCCAAAGATTTTGAAGTTTTCTATTATTCGTTTAAAGGCTTTTGGTGATGGTTTCTGTTTTTGCGGGTATCTTGCTGCAAATGTAACACATGTTCTTGATATAACTTGATTACATTGTCCATAAATAATAAATAAATTTAAGTAATCTTCGTTTGTATAATTTAATCGTCCCGGCATGATTATTGAACATTTTTAACAGTTTGACATATCCTTGACAGATGATTGTTTTCTAACGCCATCATGGCCAACTAGGAATAACCATTCATACTAAAAGAATACATTGTGCAACAAAAAAAAGTTAAATTGCCAATATTCCGAAAACCATGAATTTTTTGAATAGACAACCTTGTACAAAGTCAACCTTATTTTTGATGCTAAATAAGATAAAATTATAAAAACATGGTGCTTGCATTTAAAAAAAATGACTTCTGACGTGTTCTTGAATTTAATTTTAATCCTTTTTTTTGATCACCCTGTATTATTTTATTATCAAAATATCGACATAGCCCACTAAAATAGGTCCCCTGCTACAAGAAAACCCATTCCAATTAAATAATAAAGAGATTAGTATAGGAAAATTTTATAATTCTGTTTAGGCCTGAAAACGTCATTTTGACTTAAAATTTAAAATAAGTTCAAAACAGTTAGACTAAGGTATAGGACATTATACACAAAATGTGTCTAGAATTTTGTGCAAAATCCAAAAATAGAATAATATATAGGGTGTTCCATTTAAAATAAGCAAGTTGACACCTACTTCCGGTATAACCGGAAGCGCCACCATCTTGAAAATATTTTAACGGAACTGCCCCGTCATTGTTAGTATACTATCAAATTTTCAAATTTTTCCCATGCACAGTTTTCCTATAATCTATCGATGGCGTTCCCGGTGGGACACCCTGTATAGGTATGTATACACATTGTGGAAAAGATAATAATCTACAGCTTTAGAATCTCAGAACCGAATGTGGTTAAATTTAAAAATTGCTATTCACATTTATATAGTTGTAAAGCTACTGTTGTGTTTGATTATGTTGTGATTATATCGTGCATGAATTTGTAATAATTTGTATATTATACAAAAACACTAGTAACCAAAAAAATGTTTTCCATGTTACCCAATTAATTAGACCTACCATTCTGTTTGGAAACATTTCTTCGGGAACCCACCAAGTAGAATGTTACAATCAATGAAGAGGGAGAAGCAAATATAAATAACCTGGGGCGAAGAAGAATTAACAACCGAAGACTCGGTTAAGAACTCTAGAAAAAGACCTGAAAACTGGAAACATTTCATAGAATTAGTGCACCTCCTTTTCAGCACAAAAGTGAGTACACTCGGATGTTACAAACCTTCAAAGACAAAATTCTGGGCTCTAGTTCGCCGAAACAGGGGTTGAATATTCCTGGTATATAGAAGGGGTGGTCAGACTTTTTGCAGTAAACGCTTAATTTCCTATGAGAAACTTATGGTGGCCACGCCTAAAGTTATAGCTAGAAAGAAACGTTTATTTTGGTAGTTTTTAAAGAATCACTGGGTATATTTTTATTTACTTTTTGCTAATTGAGTCATAAGATATTCGAATTTGATTATTAAAATAATATATATTATATTAAAAATGGATTTTAGATGCAGATTGGTTAACATTGACTACAATAATAGGGGTACGTTCCACTTAACGATCACAACGGTCACGTCCGCGATCGCTAAACAAACCGTTCCACTTAAACTTCAAAATGAGACACCAATCTCAAGTGGAACGGATTCACGATACGTATACGACCACTCCGACCCACCAGTAAATCTGAGGCGTTGTGAGCTTCGAGCGGTCGCGATTGGTGACGTAATCAATGACGTACTCAAGGTAATCGTTTGACTAGCGGTCTTTATGTGGAACGATGTTACGGGCGTTATGATTGTTGTGGACGTTAAGTGGAACTTACCCTAGATTATATACCTACCTACCTTCTAAATATCGACAGCAAACGATATGCTTAAATTTCTTTATTTTTGTACTGTTGTATGTTTAGTAACAGAGAGAGTCGCAATTGAATCCGTGGATAAATGATATACACATTTCTCTCACCAGTGAGAAAAAATTAGGTGCTGCATGAATTATAAAGTAATAGAACTATCTGGGTAAGATTAAGTTAAAAAGTTTTATCTGTATATTTTTGTATGGATTCATGTAGGGTATTTTTTGTCCATACAACAACGTAAAAAAAATATACTTTATAAAAATAATATAGGGTAATTAGATATCTTAATTGATTGGAAACTCCTTACTATATTTTTTTTCTTTAGATATTTTGAGCCTTCAATAGTAGTATGAAAGGGGGCTTTCAGGTAAACACCATAAGAATGTTTTTAGCCAACGTTTTGACTGGATTAGTCCAGCCTTTGTCAAGGCATCTAACAATAGAATGAATTAGAACCTGAAAATTTTTTCCCGTAAGTCCAGTGAAACATATACAAACAGTAAATGAATAAATTAAATAATTATACGTCTAATTAATAAAATTTTTTTAAAATAGATAAAAGATACACTGTATACTCGAACGAACAGACTTTACTAAAAACATTCTTATGGTGTTTACTTGAAAGCCTCATTTCATACTCCTGTTGAAGGCTCAAGTTATTTTAGATATCTTATTTTACTATTATAATTAGTTAACCATGAAAACAATTGAAATATCTGATAGCTCAGCCAAGTAAGACCAAAATAAAGTCGTGCTGTCCATATTGCGCTTGAGCTGCAGATGATTTTAATCCATTTTGGGCATCCCAAGTAAGGATTTTGCAAAGCAACTTAGTTCGCCGAAACAGGGGTTGAATATTCCTGGTATATAGAAGGGGTGGTCAGACTTTTTGCAGTAAACGCTTAATTTCTATGAGAAACTTATGGTGGCCACGCCTAAAGTTATAGCTAGAAAGAAACGTTTATTTTGGTAGTTTTTAAAGAATCACTGAGTATATTTTTATTCACTTTTTGGTAATTGAGTCATAAGTTTTTAGCCAACGTTTCGACTGGATTAGTCTAGCCTTTGTGAAGGCATCTAACAATAGAATGAATTAGAACCTGAAAATTTTTTTCCGTAAGTCCAGTGAAACATATACAAACAGTAAATGAATAAATTAAATAATTATACGTCTAATTAATAAAATTTCTTTAAAATAGATAAAAGATACACTGTATACTCGAACGAACAAAATTTTACTAAAAACATTCTTATGGTGTTTACTTGAAAGCCTCCTTTCATACTCCTATTGAAGGCTCAAGTTATTTTAGATATCTTATTTTACTATTATAATTAGTTAACCATGAAAACAATTGAAATATCTGATAGCTCAGCCAAGTAAGACCAAAAGAAAGTCGTGCTGTCCATATTGCGCTTCAGCTGCAGATGATTTTAATCCATTTTGGGCATCCCAAGTAAGGATTTTGCAAAGCAACTTTAGGTCTGCTTAATTTTTGGTAGCTAAAAAACCGCAAAATGTTTTTAATTTTTTTTTTTCAGTTTTTCACATATAATTCGAAAAAGGTGCATTCTACCAAAAGCGTATTTAATTGAAAATTAAAGAGCATAAAATTTCACGTCGAAAAGGTGTCTACACAAAGGAAGTTCGAATTTTAAAGGCTGACAGAGGAACAAAGAAGTCCATTAGTATGGAAAAATTCGGTTTCAAGGAACTGGGTTTTTGTTTGTTCAAAGATGCATCTGACACCTTTAAAGCCAAACAACAAAAAAAAGGAATAGGAAATAGTACTTTTAGAGGTGATACATAGGGTGATGGCACAGATTAATGATGTGGTGGGGTTAAGACAGATGCGAAACTCGAGTTGTAGAGATTCTTTGCGCATGCGTTAATTCTCCATTTTATTGTTGGTGTTGTAAACAACAAACGATTTATACGCTTCAATATTTATTTATTATTGTCTAATTTTATCGTGTTTAGGACATAATGAGTATTTAGAAGTGTTTATTAGTGCAGTGCGGTACTACACCCATGTTTACTTTTAAACCTTATTTGTGTTGGTGTACCTCAATTTATTAATTATTCTCTATTTCGTCTCGTATTTATGACTTATTAGTGTTTAGTAGTATTTATTAGTGTTTGCTGTTTGAAAACGTCCCTACGTGTTTTGTGATTGTGGTGTAAAATGTCTGGTAAGGGTCGTGGTGGAACTTGGTGTATGGTTCCCCATTGCAAATCAAACACTAAACAAAAGTTGTTTGTGTTTTTGGTCTGCCCAAAGAACCTGAAAGGTAAATTAAAAGTTGTGTATTTTATGAGCTTTCTTAAATTTTACTGGTAGAAGTTGACTTGTTCATACATTCACTGTATAGGCAATTTTAAAATTCCCGCAAAATAACACCAACAAAAATATGGCGTCTTGTTTGGAGGTCATGAAATAACGACCCCGAAACATCAAACAGACCGACACAGAGTTTCGCATCTGTCTTAACCCCACCACATCATTAATCTGTGGTGATGGTGTTTTACGTAGACTGGCCACTGAAAAAGATCTAGTAGCAACTGATCCTGTCATTGCCTCAGAGATATAAATATGATATCATCGTAGTTCGTGGAAGCAATCAATGCAGGCATTCAATAATACGCTTTCGAAACACAGTTCGCAGAATCCTGACCAATACTAGATATCAGTCTAGAAAATTAAACATAAAAAGCAAACGTATGCGGGTAGTGCAAGCAGCTTCAATAATCATACGCGAAGACATCAGATCGAAGTGTATTTATTGAATAAGATAAGAGGTGATTGGGAATTAGACCTCGCCAAGTTCATTAAATGTATTTATTATTCAATATTTCGCTAATGAATTATTAGCTTCATCAGGAAAATAAATGTTATTAATTAGAATTCAGCTTATGGAACGAACAATTGACAGGTGGAATTCAATCAAAAATTATGTTCTTTACTTTCATCATCGCATATATTATCCAATAATAAATTAATTAAGTATTAGCCAGACTTAAAGGAAAATTTTTGATTTAATTCTACGATACACCAATACATAAAATGGATCCGTCATTCGTCAACAAAATTGAAAGGTGTTTTTAATTAATATCATTTATTTTCATGTTTATCTTTCTATACAATCTGTTTTTAAATGTGTGAGGACGACATTCCATACACTGATATCAGGCGAGCCTACCCGACTAAGATCGTTCACATCCCCAATATTTCTAGGAGTTGGAACTGTATTGTACAGATCAAAACATCTGGTGAATGTACTTTGGGCTATAAGTTTCAGTAGTTCATAAAGCGAGGTGAGGAAATTTGTTCATGTTCATGGAGACCCCAACATCTAACCACGCTCTGCAGACCTCAAGCATATTGTAGCTTCCGTTCATCAGAGCCCTACCCTCAGATAATGAAACCCTCCTAACAACTGCTAAAAAATGTGTAGAACAACGTAAAAAGTGCTGTTTTGCCACCTTTGACCAGCCGCTATATATACAAGCTACGAAAATGGTTGCTTCTTCTAGTACAGATAATAAGATTAGGTCACTATAGTATGGTTTATTAATGTCATACATGGGTGCGATTGGATCTATAATGGATGACAGTGGTTTGTAAGATTCACTTAACTTATTTTTTTCCGTTGCCGCCGACGAAACTGTGAATGCTCACTAAAGTATGGCGGCGGCACTTTTTGTTACAACAAACACCTGCTTTGCAGACATCGGTAGCATGTGAAATACATTAGTAGTGTCTGGAAAACAAAACTAACAAAATTTGGCAGTTTACTGCACCAGCGCTATGGCGGTTTGAAATTTTAAAACTGCCTACTTTCGACTAAGCTATCAACGAAATGACATTTGTTGGAATCATACCACAGGCGGCACCACATCACCCAAGAGACTACCTACACTATCATTAACAAACTATAATTTCAACTCTAGACGTTTACCCTAAAACCCAGTCAAAATTATGTATTGTGTGGGTTTTGACACCATCAGTTATTACATGAAATTGCACTTGTTTTGGCACTAGGCGTATGTTATAATATAATAGGTTCTAAAATGAGTTGAAAAATTCCAGTTGTGGGATTTGTGAATTCTTCAGATCCAGTAATATCTAATATCAATTACAATGATAGGAGGGGCGCAACTTACTACATTACAGCTGCCTCTTAGCTGAAGCAAGAAAACTTTGATTTTGTATCGATGATGGTTTAGGTGTCACTTGACGCTAAAATAATTTGGTAATCTAACGGGTGTTCAAATAAAGAATTGGTCTTTGAATTTTCTGTAACATTTGGTAATATTTTTAGCAAAGTAGTCAGCCAATGATTAGGTTATATTTATATCACGTTTTAATACAACGCGTTATTCAGCCGAACTTTTTGTGTACAGTGTAAAAATAATTAAATCAATTCAATTCCACGGCCTACCTAGCCTAGTCTTTCATTTGAACGGTCGTTATAGCTGAAATGTTATTGTAACAAATGCACATTGTAGTTGTTTCATGAGATTTTTTTTACAGCAGAGACCTTTGAATTCTTGTTCAACAATAGTATCAATAAGTAAAATGTGTGTCTTGCGACATCTCGTGTAAACATTGACACGTATGAATAGTATAAACTAAGAAAAATGCCAACAGTTAACTGTAACGGCATGTGTGTGTTAATGTGCAAAGCGCTATCTAACAGTTAACTGTTGGCATTGTAATAGTATCAATGTTATGTAACAACCGAGTAACAGCTAATGTTAAAAATATTTTTGTAATAACCTATGGTATTACAATAGGTACATATTTACATAACTGTAAATCGTTTTAGGTTAAACAGTAAAGTGTAAATCATAGTTTGTTCATAGTAGTGTAGTTGTCTCCTTAGTAATGCTGTGCCGGCTGTGGTATGATTCCAACAATTGTGCCATAGAGTAATCATCACTGTACCAAACGTTGCCAAATTTTCTCAGTTTTGATTTCTAGGCACGAGAAATGTAACCCCACTTTATCACCTTTCTTCAAAAACAAGTGTCTGTTGTAACGTAAACTGCCACCGCCACACTTTAGTGGACATTGACAGTTCCGTAGGCAGCAACGGATAAAAATAATCACGCTACCAGGTTTATGGAATTCCGTTTAACATTAATAGATTATAAAATAATTTTTGGTAATCGGTCCATAGTGATGGTGGATATCACCAATTCTTGGATGAAGAGGGAGAACGCCGTTGTTTCTACACCTATTCTCATGACCCATTCCCTCGCGGAGAGACCATCATGAGCACAAGCACTGGAGTTTTGGGAGGTGATGATATCAACTTTCAAAATGCGTATGATATTCGGCAAATTAGCCTGGGCAGCATTAATGGCAAAAACTTTAAGGGCGGGAAGTTTCAGGGAAAAAACAGAATGCTGCCACTAGAAGCCGCAAACGGCAGTCAGTCTTGATACAATTTTCCGCAGAATCCAGATTCACATGAAATCAGCAAAATAGCTCGAGTCGAGGCTCGAGTCATACTTCAGATGTGAATAAGCCCCTTAATCATTGTCTCTTTTTGACGATGGTGGAATGCGAAAGACTAGAAAACCCGATTCTATAAGCTGTTCAGTACAGTTGATGTACAAGGAATGGGGTATTTGTTGTTGACGTTGGATTCGGTTACACCGATTTGTGCGGAATACCAATGAAAAAATTTCCACTAACATTGAAAAATATGGAACTTACGTTGAAGAACACTTTTGTTCTAATTATGCTAGAGTGTTTGAAGATACCCAAAGGATGGTATAGAGAAAAACATAAAATCAACTGAACATATTCGAAGACCAAGTACTATGTTATCAACATCTGTTTTTTACCATGACTGCAACAATGCCGAAAGATCGTTTCTTAACAAACGAAAATGATAAGAAACGTCTGATATCCATGATTACAGATAAATTAATTGTTGAAGGTTTTCGGGTTAAGCAGGCAATCGAGGACACAGATATGTTGATTGTAACAACATGCACATAAGGAGAAAATGTGTTCATTTTCGTAGAGGACACAGATGTATTGGTCCTGTTGACCATCTATGTAACTCTTCCATCTGCAACGGCGCGGCTTCAAAAAGCCCTGCCAAAAAATAAATTCAATTTTTGCCACTGAAGCGGATGCTCGGCAGTACTTCCTGAGGGTTTACTTGTAGATGCAAGCATAGTAAAATAATACTCTAAATCCAGAATAGTGGGGATGGATGACTCACCCAATAGTTGTAATTGTTATTTAACACAATTCCAAATGTCTAATTTCAATTGTTTCTTGGGTAACTGTCCTAATAATGAAGGCAGCTCTATACTAGTTTTCTCATTTTTTTTGTTGTATGGGCAAAAAATAATAATAATAATAATTTTATTTGTCCTGTAGATCATACATATGATATAGGATATGTCATAATAACACTTAATCAAAAACAAAGTAACGTACAAAATGCACCATTGAATACAAATAAATCACAATGAAACGAATAAAGGTTAAATATCACTATTTAGATATTCCTCTACACTATAAAATGCGTTACTTAACAATATCGTTTTACAGAAGATATAAATTTACCTACCGAATAAGTTTTTATAAATGGGGAAGTTTGTTGTAAACCGTTACTCTGATGTAATACGGATTAGACTCATAAGTCACAAGACAATGTCTTTTAAATTGTAAGTCTAAACCATATCTGGTGCAATACATGTGAGTGTTATTTAGCGAAGTAAAATCTTTCAGATTACGTTTAACAAATTTTAGTAATTCAAAAATAAATAAACATGGTAGTGTAAGAATGTTCTCCTTCTTGAAGGTATTTTTGCATGTTTCTCTAGGTTTTAAGCCAAACATACACCTGACAGCCCTTTTCTGAATTAAAACAGTCGTTGTGCAGCAGAAGAGTTACCCCATAGTATTATACCATATCTTAGTACAGATTCAAAATTTGAGTGGTAGAAAATTCTAGTTGTTTCTTTAGATGTTATTATACGAAGTCGTAACAGAGCAAAACAGTTTTTCAACACTTTTTGCAAACTGAGTTCACATGTTCGTCCCAAGAGAGAGATAAATCTATATGTAGACCAAGTAGTTTGTAGGTGGAAACTTGTTGAACACATTTATTTGTGAGTCTAATTAAAGAACTGTTTGTATAATTATGTTTCTGTAGATGGTATTGAAGTGAATATGTTTTATTGCAGTTGAGTGTTAATTTATGATAGTTGAAGTAACGTAGTAACTGTTGAAGATTATTGGTTAATTCTTTTCTCATTATATCCACATTTTTATTGGCAGCTATTAAGGTAATATCATCGGCAAATGCACAATAATAGGTGTTTAAATAATCCCCAACATCATTGATGTAAAGTAAAAATAATAATGGGCCCAAAACGCTGCCTTGAGGAACGCCGCTTTGTACCGTTACTTTTGAAGAATTGGTATTATGGTAGCTGACATATTGGTTTTCACCAGTTAAGTAACTGTGCAAAATTAGATTACATTTACCCCGTATGCCATATAAATTTAATTTTTGAATAAGTATTTTGGTGTCTACACAATCAAAAGCCTTGGAAAGGTCAATAAAAACAGACATGACTTTACCTCCATCATCTAGGTAAATCATATTTAGCATACTAACTAAAGCTGTGGTTGTAGATCTTTGTTTTCTATATCCATGTTGACAATTAGATAGTAAGTTATTACGTTCTAAGAAGTATAATATACGCTTATACAGAAGCTTTTCCAAAATTTTAGAAAAAATCGATAATATGGCAATTGGCCTGTAGTTTTCCAGTAGCTTAGGGTCATTCTTTTTATATAAACAAATTACCTTAGCAGTTTTCAACATGCTTGGGAACACTGCTTCAACAAGACAGTCATTAAAAATATGCACCATAGGTTTCAACAAGACGTAGCAGCTGCATTTTAAAATATAAACTGGAAAATTATCAGGACCAGTTGAGTAAGAATTTTTTAAACTATTGACAATCTCCAGTATCTCGGATTCAATGATAGGATCCAAGAAAATTGTATTATTCGTATGGGAAGAGTATTTATTGATGCTTGTAGAAACTTGTGAACTGCTTCCACTGTTTAAGAAGTCTTTTTGGTGCTTCTGCAAAATAAGTGTTGAAGGCATTCGCAATTAAACCTTTATTAGTTGTATGAGTACTATTGACTATAATTGCGGAACTCTCGATATTCTTACTAGATTCACTTCTACCAAGCGAATGATTAATTATATTCCACACCGATTTTGACTTGTTAGATGACGATGAGATTTTTTGCATATATAAAGTTTCATAGCCTGCGTAATAACTTGTCTGTAAATATATTTGCACTTCTTATAAAACTCATTATTTCAGCTGCTAACTTTGGATTCTACATATAATTGTTTCAGATGTATCGAAGAAATTCGATTCCTTGTGTTAACCAGGGTTTGTGGTTATTATATGATTTGTAGTTACAAAAGGAAAACTTAAATTAAAATAATAGGTCAAAGTATCTAAAAGAACGAGAACTTATCATCAGCACTACACTTAGAATGAAAGATTTCATACCAACTCTCATTCACCAAATAGTTTGTAAATGTTTGGATATTTCTCTTGCAAAACGAACGTACACGATTATAAGTAACAGATTTCTTAACATCTGAGCAGTATGATCAGATAACCCGTTAGCTATAACTGACTTATTAACTATATTGTTATATACAGAGTGTCATTCGAAAAAAAAAGTTGGCTATCGTAACTTTGGCATACGTCAGCACAATTTTGACTTATGTAGCTCATCCAATGTGGTTTCATTTGTGCGGTTATGTAATTTCAACCAAAAATGTTAATTATAATTCGAAAAGATGATTTAACTATTAAATTATTTTCTATTTTCCAAATTGTGTTAAATTAAATGTAATTAATTGATTGTTTATTGCAAAACTTACTGAATGTAATTAGTATATTTCATCTGTAAATTTTATTTTATAATTACCTAGTATAATACAAACGAGCTCACTTTAAGATTTTTATTTTTGTCGTAATTTTATCCTGTTTTCTCATTAGTATTACTATTAAACAAGATAATTTACCTGTATAATTAATAATGTGGATACAGAAACAGTTTAGTAAGCTGCAGTTACAATGTTAAAGAAACACCTGGAAAAATCAGCATATAAGAATCTCAGCTGTAACATTAATAAGTTCTATTTTTCTTGAGTTTATATTAACAAAGAACGTGTAAAGCGAAATAAGCACATTTTACTAGTCTGTGCAAAAGTAGTAAGAAAACTGAATAAACGTTAAGTTGAATTTCTGTCGGCTGATATCTAATCTAAAGAGGATTTGTTAAAATTGTTTCTGCGTGTCACAAAACGATTCTGGCTCTAAATCGCATCTATTCCAACTTCTATGTTTGATTTGGTCGTGCCCAAGATCTCGTTCTTACAAATTGTTTTATCTCTTTCGCGTATCTACCAAAGGTTCGTAAAATACGAATCAAATAAGATTTATTTTGAGATCTTTTTCAAAGAAAAACATTTAGTTTAGCTCACACGTAAGTATTTTCTATTGCTTTAAGAAATTTTACACACGTTTTTGCATGTAATCCTAATTTGCATACTAAACTGGAAAACGATAAAGAAAAATTATTTGGATCTTAATAATTTTGGAGTTTTCAAATTAATTTCACTCTGTTGAAAAAACTATAATACTTTGGATTATTTGTAATCTACAACAGAAACATGAAGTAAATAAAAAAAAACATTTAAAAGAATAAAACCAAAGAGGACTTATAAAGAAAATATACTTAACAATCTCTTTGAACCTTTCAGGTGTCAAGAATTATTACTAACAGGCCTGTTTTAATTTTTTAGTTCAATACAAATGCTACTATACTGTAAGAATAATCTTAACAGCATCAAATTCCGATTTCACTTTACTTCGACTGCCAATTAAATTCTCTTTACCTGTTTTTTTTTATATTATGGAACTAGGTATGATAAATGATTTTAGTTCTGCTTTGAAAGGAATACGCCGCTAATGCATGTCATTAAAAATAAAAGAAAGCACGATGCATATTTCAAATTATTAATATGATGTACTTGCTTTTCAAGATATTGAAAAGATGCGTGTAAATAAAAGCAACAAAAATTGATTGGTTTTTTAATAAATTAGAGTTTCTAGAAACCACCCCTCTTTGTGACTACTTGTAAATGTGTTATACAATTTCAGTGATTTGTCAAGACAATTCAACGGATAGTTCTTGAAACTTAAAAAATTAATTTGTCTTTTAGTTCGTATTGTATTATTAAATTTTCTATTGAGGTATCCAGCGTCACCCACGTTGAGAATAATAAATAATTTATTCATAAAGAATGGAACGTCTATAATATGAATCATTCATTAATAGAAAATATCAACAGTGATTTATGGAACCGTGCCTTATTTTCAATTAAATTAGTTTGGTAAAATTTCCTGATTAACATCTGTGAAAGAAAGAAGAAAAACATGTATCACCTGTAAAAACGTGAGATGTTATATCACCGTTTGGATATGATAGTGAGCAGTTTTTTTTGCAATACACCCTGTAAAGGAAAAAGTTTTAAATAAAACAAGATTATTATGAAGTACCTATGTATAGTACGACATAGTGATATCTGATTCGATTATTTTAATGTTACACCCTATATATTATAGAATTTTGGAATGGCGTCGTTCTAGTATTAAAGTGAGAAGCAAGCAGTAATGTCTTATAACTTGTACAGGGTGGTCCAAAGAAAACGTAACACAGGAGTTTGTGGTTAACTGGAATGTTTTTCAGAATAAATCTTAATATTAATAGGGTTGATAGAGCGAGTGATACCTTATTTGAAAAGCTCTTGCTCCCTAATTTCAGCGCAGTAAATTTTTTGAAAATTTATTCGTAATTTTACAAAATTGCAAAACTCAACATCTTTCTTTTTCTTTTTCTAGCCATCTCCTTTTTTCTACCACTTTCCTTGTCCCTTCGGCCTCTTTCTCGATTCTACCTCAGTGGCCCCCCTCCCTTTTTCTTCTTCCATTCTTACTTCGTTGCATCAATCTTCCCACACATTCTTTCCGTCCGTTCTTATTCATATTTTGTTGATGATCTGCTTCTCTTTCATGCTTTTCCCCTCTGTTAAATACCTTGAAATTATGTCCAATACTAAATCTTTCTACTTGTCGTTATACCTTTCATGTCTCTTTCCTGGATTTGGTTATCTTTGCTTCTTATTACTATCTCTTCTTCCTCTTATCATTCACCTCTTAGCGTATCCTCCTCTTTGTTAATATTTTTTTATTTTCTTCCCCGTATTTTACTTTTTCCAAAATTCGTAATGTAATTCGTTTTCTTTCCTACTTTCAATTCTTTCTTCCAGTCTCAGTGCCCTTCTCATTCCGTTTCAATCCTTATTTTGTCTAGTTTTATAGCTTCTCTTCTAGTCGGTATCCTGGAGTTTCACTACCTAGACCTATCGTCCATCTCCAGTATTTTTGTTGTATCCTCTCCAATTCTTCCCATCCTTTCCACCCCAATATCTCTACACGATATATTATCACGCTTTTAACTAGTCTCCCACTTAACTGTGTCAGATAGCTAAATGTATTCACTTTCTCTATCTCTTCCTCTCCCCACCACCATTTAATTTTGTTCTTCTTCCTTTTTTTAACTTGAACTGTATAATTTTCGTTTTTCCTATGTTTGCCTCTACCTTTTTTCTCTCTAAGTATTTCTTCACAGTCTTTATTACCATTTTCATGCCTTCTTTGCAAAAATTACAATATCGACTGTATATGTGAATAGTACATACTACCATTTCCTTTGTATCTTTATTCCTCATATTTGTCGTTTCTGCAGTTCCTCTTCCATATTCGACGTTGGACTTAAAAAACATCCCTGCTTTCACCCCTTTCCCATCTAAAATTCATCCTCTAACTTTCACCTTACTTTTGCCCTACATTTTGTTTCCCTATATATTTCCTCTGTCGCTCCTTATGTTCTCCTTTATTCCACTTTCTCTCACTACTTCCCACAGTATTACTAAAGTCTGTATTTATTTGTAATTTAATATACTACCCGTAGCAAAACCGTTACTACATGGTTCCTTAAGAAATAACTGAAATTAATCATTGTTCATCAGTATGTATCAACGTTTAACTTACTAATTAGACGTGATGCAATGTTTTCTTCAAGATTAGCAACAAAAGTAACAGTACTCTTTTGAAGACGAAACCTTTATTTAAATTTAATTTCAGACTATTTAAAAAAATGAGGAGTTCTTGATCTAAATACCCTCGGTATTCAAAGCTGGAAAATTAACGCTAAACAAATATCTAGGCACTAAACTGATGTTAAACGACGAATTACGATCGTTTAAGTTAAACTAAGTTTAAAGTAGGTTGAATTCTTAAACTTTAACTGAACAAGGAAAAAGGTGTTAAACTTCGTTTTATTCCGAACTTAGTTTAAACCCGGATTAAACTTACACCGTAGAAGTGAGACTAAGAGAGAAAGATTAAGGAATATGAAAAAAAAAGGCTTTTGCTTGCCAATTTTTGATTGAAAAGGTTACTTTTACTGACGGCTGTCAATATTTCTAATAAGCGGTGATTTGCGGCTATCAGTTTTAAATATTAAAAATGGTTTACTCAACAGCTGAGAGAATTAAACTTTTTTTGAAAAGAATAGGTGCGTAAATGTAACCTCAAATTTATATAATCCAGAGAAGAACACCTACAGAACGTTGTTTTGGAATTAGTAGCCAAATTTCAGCAAACTGGATCGGTAGCCAACAAGAGGAGGAACGTAGATGGTCCAATCAGAAATGAAGCAATGGAAGTGGCACTTTTGGGTCAAATTGCTGTTAATACTAAACAAAGTACAAGACAAATGGCTACCGAATCTCGTTTGTCGCAAACCAGCGTACTACGAGTTCTAAAAGAGCACAAAATTCACCCCTATAAAATAAAATTAGTACAAGAATTGAACAAGAATGATTTCGATCAACGTTTACAAGTTTGTGAAATAAAAAACCTAAGGAATAAATGTAAATCCAAACTGGTAGAAAGGGCTGACACCTTTCCGGGTTGGTAGCAACATGTAAGCAAATACATATAGTATTCAAGAGTGATATGAAATATTGATAAAATAAAAATGATTGTGGTGGGGTTGGGACAGGAAGGGTGTGTCCTACCATGCCCAATTTCTAATCAGCTCTTCCTTGTAGTGGACCGGTCCTACTGTGAAAAAATCAAGGTTCTAGATGCTTCCTGTGGGGCGCTATCGCGCGTACTAACTTGCAAGCTTGCATAAGTTTTTGGACTTTCTGGATCACAGGAATGAGCTATCGAAAAACGGTGAATTTCGAGGCCAACGATCACATTTTTCAGTTGGGTGGATCGTTAATCTGGACGATTATAAGTTGGTAGCAATTTGATGTTGCTACCAGAATTATCTTTTAAACATCTGCTTTTCGGACGAATGCTCTTTTTTTAAATGTTTGGGTTGGTATTTTTGGTGATCGTATTGTTGGACCTTTTTTCGTACAAGGAAATTTGACTGGAGAGGTGTATTTAGATCGGTTACAAAACCACATTGATTTAATGTTAACCAAAATTTTGGAAAACAATAAAGGATTCTTGGAAAACTAGTTGGTTTTTCAACAGAACAGGGCTCCTCCTCATTATGTTTAAGCAGTTCGGCAATACCTTAACCAAATAGTTCGAAACTGTTGGAGAAGAGGATCAATAGAATGACCTCTACGATCACCAAATTAGACTACATTAAATTTTTTTTGTGGTGTCATTGGTCATTTAAAAACAATAGTATATTGAAATACAAGTGTCACAACAACACTTTTGTTGCACAAAGACAAAGTTTGCAGACCGACCGAAGGTAGGTCTGCAATTGTCGGAGTGCGACAAAAAGTAGTTCTGACACGTGTTTTTCATACTATTTTTTCTATTTCGCAAAAATTTACTTCAAGAAATAAATGTTAATATATGATCTAGTATTTTTTTGTTTAAAGCTATGTTGGTAGAGTAGTTGATATGCTAATAAAGTTAGGAACAAATGCTGTTGAAAGTTTGCTATCTTCAAAATAATGTGTTGAGATTTTTAATCACCGTTTAATTCACGAGTTAGTTACAAAACTTTTCCGTCGACCGTGCTTTGTAATTTTAATAAAATTATATACTCTAATAATTCTAGAGAAGAAATGTTATTGTGAACGCACCACAACCATAAATTTATAATCTAACTCGCTAACTTCATCGTTTCTACTTTTTTGTGAGAGCTTCGTCTTTTATTTCCAACAGTATTTTAATATAAGCTCACCAAGTTGATGGAGAATTAAATTACTCAATTTCGATTGTTTTGTCGAATTAAAATAGTTTTCATCACAGTAAAACAAGACTAAATTTTTTTGTGGGAATGGATTGGTGCTTAATCAATATAATATAATGGTCCACCTTCAAAGACAACACCAAAAGCGTTTGACAATGTTTGATATATCATGGATGTAACTTAAGCACATCTCGAACAAGTTGAACTTTATATAATGATTTGTCGCATCATACCGAAGAAAGATATTTATATCCTTACTGTGTGCAAGCAGTTTACCAACTTATTGAGACAATTATCCTGCACATATTCAATACTGTTAATGGTTTTGCAACACTTTTATCAGAGACATATTTGCTTAAGACTCCTTATCGATGAAGTTTGGTTTTACATTTACGTTCTATAATTTCACAAACACGTTTACAAAAAATATTTTGTTAAAATGGTTCCGCTTCACCTCCAAAAGTTCTTTTCAGAAGTCGGAATGTTTACTTTTTATAGTTTTGATTTTTCTTACGGCCTTACTTAAAGAATCTAACTTTTGAACAATGAGTAAATAATATTGAAGAACTACGTGAGAGAATAGTTTGTAAAATAGATGACCTGAACACCCTTAACATGTTTGAAACGTTATCATTGGAATGTTGCATACAGTACAAAAATGTCTTAAAAATCACTGTGAACAAATTCAAGATTTATTACAATTGTAGATTAATGTCGATTTGTTATTATTAAAATTTGCTTTGCTACAAATTACGACAGATTTTTATTTATACTTTCATGTTGTAGTTGATTGCAATATGTATGTATAGTTGCCTATACTAAAATCAATTTTGTTTACATTCGATGGAAGAATATTGTTTGTTAAGTTTTGTTTCATAAATTAACAATAAATTTTCTTTGAATATTAAAATCTACTTAATAAGAACTAACCAAACAAAACCTCACTTAATTTTCTTACGTCAAAATTAAAACTGTAAGTTATTTGGTTATACACTAAACTTTATAAAATCCCTAAAACAGTACGGAAAGAGCTTCTATATCCGTATCGTGTACAATACCGAAACAAAGCTATAGAAATTGCGAAATAGAAAAAAATTATTTACAGTAGTTAAGTGAAAGAATGTCTGCTCATTACCCCAGAGATAGTACAAAATGTACGACAAAAGTTTGAACAAAATCTCTATTGTTGTATGTAAACGGAAGGCAAGCAAAATTTTTGCATTATTAATTGAAAAAATTAATGCTGTTAATTTAAAAAAAATTAAATTATTGTTTTATTTAAAATCTAAAGAGTTGTTCACCCCCTACTTCAGGAATTAAAGTGACAATGTTGTCAGTTGTCAGTAAAAATAACCTTATTTCTACATGCCTAAATTTTCTTCTCTTGGTGTTTGTACAGTTAAAACTTAATTTTATTAAATTATGAATATATTTTCAAAAAATTTACTGAGCTGAAATCGGGGAAGCAAGAGCTTTTAAATGAGATATCACCCGTTCTATCACCCTTATTAAGATTTTAGTGGTTGTTTTCACAGCTCAACGGAGTAAAACAATGTAAGGGTTAAACTTACGCCAAAAGTTGTCCCCTTGATCGATTTTTGGATTTTTCCGAAAAACATTCTAGTTAGCCACAGTACATCCTCTCTTGCATTTTGGTTGAACCCCTGTATTAGATTGCGATACGTGAAGATGAAAAAAAATACTTCGGCAATGAAGATATGTTGAGAATGGTACAGGGTGATCAAGAATGAAATTTAAATTTTGCGATGTTCAAATATCATTAACATTGTTGTTTTCAAATGGTGCATTCTGTATTTTTTTTTCAAGTGTACGATATGATGTTATATGGTTAAATATTTAATTAAAATATTTTACAGATCCTATAAAATCCTTTCAAATTCAATATATTGTGGTCAATTAATACTCCTGTGTGATGTTTATGATTGAAAATGGAAAAAAATCGTTCGTGTTTCACGTTTATAGGTAAAATACGAGGAAAGTAGTCAGTGGCGTAAATAATGATCCCATAAACCCTGCGTTGTGAAGGGGGAGGGTCAAAATCAGGAGCGCTCTTAAATCCCTTGATAGAAATGATGAATTAAGTGGATAGTAGAAACCGACATTTATTTAGAAAAATTCAGGAAGCTATTTGAATCGCACAATATTATTGCTAAAGTAGTTATCTTAGGGACTTAAAAACACACAATTTACGTACCTACTCATTTGTGGCGGTAAAACAAAATTTGTTGCCATTAGTTTTTTGTTGCTTTAAATAAATCGGGGCTAGGCTAAGTTTTTCATTCTAATAACTGTTATTGTAAATTAGTAAACTTTAACAACAAGTTTTATAAATTACATACTTTCGCAGAATGGGAAAAAATTACTATTTAATTATGTCATCGCCTACTATGATTTTTACTTAAAATAACACAGCATGAAAGCTTTACATTTGTTAAGGTAATATCTACACTCTGCTAGTGATAGTTATAAGCTAGAATAGATGAGGGGGATGTTAACACTCCCATTTATTTTACAATTGATTGTTACTGAATTATTTGTAGAGCATTGTTTTTTTCTTGTGATTTCAGGTTGAATGTAAAATTGCCCGACTTCTTCATTAGGGTGATCAGTCGTTCAAAGTAGTTCTTAGTAAGTCTGGTAATTTCTTCTTGTACAAGCGGTAGTCTTAGAGTATGGCTTTGCAATAATCCAATAACCACATCATAAACATATGCTTTCTTTCTTCTTCTTCTTCCTATCAATATTCCTTCTTGCTGTTGTATTCTCCTCTTCCTGTAGATCACTTGTTTGTATTTTTAAATTGCATATTATTTTAATTATATTTTTTGGTAAAGATAAGGAACCAAATCATTTGTTTATATATTATACTAGTAACCAAACCCATTAGAAAATGGGCCTAATCTAGAAAAACCTAAAATTAAAGACGTGAGGTCATCGCTCCAGGTCAGAGGTCAAAGGTCAGGTCAACTTGTGACCCCGCCTAAGATCAGTGTCTGGACCTCCTGAACAATTACTAACGAATGCAATCTGTAATTATTTTCAAGAAGATTATCGCAAGAACTGTTTTAGGGATATTGCTAGGAATTTCCTTATTTTAAATGGGCGTCGTTTTGGATTTTTTCATAATTAACGTCTACTCTTTTTTCTACTCTTTTTTCTACTTTCAATGATATGTCACACGATACTTTATAATGAACCGAGATATGAAAACCAACAGATTGTAAGAGAACTTATAACTAGACTTAATTACTATTCAATTTATTTTTATTTTTTTTTAATATTTACAGGAACCGTTTGAAATGGTGGCCATTGTGCCTGTTGGCTAAACATAACGTGGAGCGGTTTAAAATGCATTAAATGATTGGTATACTCTAATAGAATCATTCTAGGTAGAGTTGGGATGCACACGCAACTCAGTTGGATGTTATTGCCGACGTTTCGCCCACCATTGTTGCGAGCATTAACTTTACGCATTATACTATTTAGCGCTTCCTGAACCGATGCTTGTAGCTCATTGACATTATTATAAACACAATTGGTGCCATAAACTTTACTTTTCAGAGAAGTGTCGGTCTGCTGATCTAGGTGGACAGCGAGTATACTTGTTAGTCGCTATTACACGATTATTAAATCTAGTATTCAAATTATTAACATCCCTAGAATTGTGTGCAGGTACAACCAACTTATTGTTACAATATACCAAAATTTTCTGCCAAAGACAACTTGTCTAGCAAACCGTTTAGAGATGTTCGTAAAATTTGTAGCGTGTAACATGGCGCAGTGAGAGTACCATTAAAAATTACGATTCTGATTTCGCCGTGGTACGACATCCTGATTTTCTTGAGCGTATTCATGTTCATTGTGGAGGTTAAACAAACCATAATTCGAAAAGTACGATTCGTCAGTCGATAAGATGCTGTTGATGAAACCATCATCTTCTGCCGTTTATTAACTATCCATCTGTAAAAGTCTCATCTACTTCTATTTCCCAGGTTAAAACCTTCAAATTAGCTGCTAAGCACGCCAATGTTAGTTCCGCTTTTCCTCATTTAAAATTGTCTCGCGTTTGGGTTTTCTTAATTATCCATATTGCTGCATATTTCGGGCTAGTCTAGTAAATATTCTGCAATCTGGCTGTCGCCTTTCTGCAAAATTATTTTGATACCTACGTAATATTGGATATAAGTACAAAAGACGTTTAGTGAAAAGATCCCATGATAGGTAAATATTTACTCCTATAAGTTATCTTTAAATGATTTGTTCTTTTTTGAGGCGGGGCATCAAAAAACCACTAAGTCGTTTTTTTTCAGCCTGAAAAAACGACTCAAAGAAGAACAAATCATTTAATGAAAAGATCTCCTTTTGGAACATTTCTTCTGTCTTACTTTACAATAAAGTGACAACTTGAACAATCATCGAATTCATTTGTTTCCATGGCTGACATATCATTGAAAGAGAAAATAGAGTAGACGTTATTTTTTGAAAAAATTCAATATAGCGACTATTTTTGAAAATAAATTACAGTTGTAAGGTAACCTTTTCCACACAGTCCAATCCCGGAAGACGTTTTTGTTTCAATAATGACTCCGCCCGTAGAAAACTCATTTCTTAAGGGGCCCATAGACGACCAACTTAGTTGTCAACCTCGTTACCAACTTGGTTGTCCACAGACGGTCAGCGTCTATTTTTGATAATAAATTACAGTTTGATTGAAACAAAAACGTCTCCCGGGATTGGACCGTGTCGAAAAGGTGTCCTTATCCGAAAGACGTTTTTGTTTCAATAATGACTCCACCCGTAGAAAACTCATTTCTTAAGGGGTCCATAGACGACCAACTTAGTTGTCCACAGACGGTCAGCGTCTATTTTTGATAATAAATTACAGTTTGATTGAAACAAAAACGTCTCCCGGGATTGGACCGTGTCGAAAAGGTGTCCTTATCCGAAAGACGTTTTGTTTCAATAATGACTCCACCCGTAGAAAACTCATTTCTTAAGGGGTCCATAGACGACCAACTTGGTTGCCCACAGACGGTCAGCGTCAATTTTTGAAAATAAACTACAGTTTTATTGAAACAAAAACGTCTCCCGGGATTGGACCGTGTCGAAAAGGTATCCTTATCCGAAAGACGTTTTTGTTTCAATAATGACTCCGCCCGTAGAAAACTCATTTCTTAAGGGGCCCAGAGACGACCAACTTAGTTGTCAACGTCGTTACCAACTTGGTTACCCACAGACGGTCAGCGTCTATTTTTGAAAATAAACTACAGTTTTATTGAAACAAAAACGTCTCCCGGGATTGGACCGTGTCGAAAAGGTATCCTTATCCGAAAGGTGTTTTTGTTTCAATAATGACTCCGCCCGTAGAAAACTCATTTCTTAAGGGGCCCATAAACGACCAACTTAGTTGTCAACCTTGTTAGCAACTTGGTTGTCCACAGACGGTCAGCGTCTATTTTTGATAATAATTACAGTTTGATTGAAACAAAAACGTCTCCCGGGATTGGACCGTGTCGAAAAGGTGTCCTTATCCGAAAGCGTTTTTGTTTCAATAATGACTCCACCCATAGAAAACTCATTTCTTAAGGGGTCCATAGACGACCAACTTGGTTGCCCACAGACGGTCAGCGTCAATTTTTGAAAATAAACTACAGTTTTATTGAAACAAAAACGTCTCCGGGATTGGACCGTGTCGAAAAGGTATCCTTATCCGAAAGACGTTTTTGTTTCAATAATGACTCCACCCGTAGAAAACTCATTTCTTAAGGGGTCCATAGACGACCAACTTGGTTGCCCACAGACGGTCAGCGTCAATTTTGAAAATAAACTACAGTTTTATTGAAACAAAACGTCTCCCGGGATTGGACCGTGTCGAAAAGGTATCCTTATCCGAAAGACGTTTTGTTTCAATAATGACTCCGCCCGTAGAAAACTCATTTCTTAAGGGGCCCAGAGACGACCAACTTAGTTGTCAACGTCGTTACCAACTTGGTTACCCACAGACGGTCAGCGTCTATTTTTGAAAATAAACTACAGTTTTATTGAAACAAAACGTCTCCCGATTGGACCGTGTCGAAAAGGTATCCTATCCGAAAGGTGTTTTGTTTCAATAATGACTCCGCCCGTAGAAAACTCATTTCTTAAGGGGCCCATAAACGACCAACTTAGTTGTCAACCTCGTTAGCAACTTGGTTGTCCACAGACGGTCAGCGTCTATTTTTGATAATAAATTACAGTTTGATTGAAACAAAAACGTCTCCCGGGATTGGACCGTGTCGAAAGGTGTCCTTATCCGAAAGCGTTTTTGTTTCAATAATGACTCCGCCCGTAGAAAATTCATTTCTTAAGGGACACATAGACGACCAACTTAGTTGTCAACCTCGTTACGAACTTAGTTGCCCACAGACGGTCAGCGTCTATTTTTGAAAATAAATTACAGTTTTATTGAAACAAAAACGTCTCCCGGGATTGGACCGTGTCGAAAAGGTATCCTTATCCGAGAGACGTTTTTGTTTCAATAATGACTCCGGCTGTGGAAACCTCATTTCTTAAGGGGCTCATAGACGACCAACTTGGTTGTCAACTTCGTTGCCAACTTGGTTGCCCACAGACCGTCAACTGTTGTTGCCAATTTCATTTGCCAAACAGTTCTGTTGCCTTTTCACAGAAAATGAGTAACACCGATGCCATGTTGTATTTTATAATTCTAAACGAATTGTGTGAAGATGGCGAGGAAGTGTTTTTTCAAAAGGAGTGGTACTTATAACGTCCTGAGCTTTTTCATTCAAATTTATTAAGTGAACTTCGCGTCTCTAGCTCTGAAGATTAAATTTTTTTTAAAGAATGGATTGTGCAACCTATAATGATTTGTTGGATAAAGTATGTCCGTTCATTGTAAAGAAGGACACTATCATGAGATGTACAATTACTGCAAATGAACGGGTGTCGGCAACGAATCGGCAATTGACGGGAAGCATGTAGAAATTAAAAAACCTGCAAACTCTGGCTCGTACTATTATAAAAAAAAAAGTTTAGCATAGTCTTATTGGTATTAGTCGACGCTATGAGCTATGAGTTCTTGGTAGCTGAAGCTGGTGCTAATGGTCGTGACCAGATGGAGGAGTGCTATCTTAAAACACTTTTTATGATAGGTTCAAAAACGAAATGCTAAGAATTCCATAGTCCGACTACCTTCATAATTTATTTATTTATTCGTATGGTACATTTTAAATATTGTATTGTTATGTAAGTGTTGTGTATAGTGCCCCAGAAGATCAGTATAAACCTGTATAGTGTGGTGACGAAACCGTGTGCAATAGTGGATTGGTTCGTCTTGGCAAAGCATCTGCTTCAAAGTATAGGAAAACCACTAAAACCTAAACATGCCAACCCTTACCCACCTTAGTATTCATACGTAATAATATTAATTAAGTGTGTAAACATTATAAAAGGTAAATAAGAACATAAAATATAACAGCATAGCCATTGTATGACGACATATAATGGACCGGTCCACCCGCCTCACGACAATGAGGAAAACATAAAGAAATAAGAAAACAAAATAATGGAAAAACAGATAATCAGGACAAGAATACAAAATATTGCTGAACTTCAGATTCGTAAGCCATAATATAGCTTCATCCGTTAAATTATGAATGTTTGGAAACCCTCCTTTAAACTTCGTTAATTGACAATCCTCTACAATATGTGTAACGGTCTCCGGTTCGTTTCCACAGTCACAATTTGGATAAGAAACCGCACCCCATTTAAACAACATAGAGTTGCATATTGATTATCCATAAACGATGAAGTCATATTTAATTACCGGCTATCAAGAGCAAGGAAAATATTTGAGAACGCCTTTGGCATACTAGCCACTAGATTTGTTGTACTTCTAAATGTTATACATTTGTGCCCAGAAAAGACAGCTACCATTACACTGACCACTTCCTATTTACACAATTTTTTGACTTGCGAAGAAGTGTAGATGTTAAAAACACGAATACCTGAGATCTGACTCCCTGCAGCTTTAACCTACTGCGTCTAGAAACTTGTCTACGAGTGCAAAAGATATAGGAAAAAAATGTACTTTTTTACTTTAATGGAGTAGGAGCAGTACCTTGGCAACATTGATGAACAAATAATAACACTCAAGTCACATTGTAATGTATTGACATTGTAGAAGTGCACTTGATTTGTATACTTTGTCTTGTTAAGAATATTTTGTCATTGTAACATTTAAAAATACAGAAATTAAACAAAATAGTTTAAAATTAAAAAATAAACAAACAACTCATTTAACAGAAGTCATTGTCTGACAGTAACTTTTGCACATTAGTCTATATTCCTGCTTCGTTGTGGTCAGGAATAAGGACAGTCTGTTCATATGATTGGACTGGATGAAAAAATGGTGTACTGGATCTTGAAGTCTGCAATGAAGGTAGTTGGGACGAACCAGGAGTTGATGATGCGCGAGAACTATTTGCGGAAGAATGAGTATTAACAGGATGGAGGGTTAATTTATTGAGTTGTCCGAGGACTAAAATGTCTTCTATCGCCTTCTTGCAATAGATTTTCCGAGTTGCGGACAATTTTCTAAATGAAGTGGCCCAGCTGTCTGCACAAACACTTGCTTCATCTTTATTGTCATTCTTCGCCAGTTGCCCCACAGCTTGTTTCAATAGATCATTCCTGTCTGAGATTTGTTCTGCAAATGGCCAGGTAACTGTTGAAGACCTTCTTCATCCACTTGTTCACTGTTGATACTCGAGGACTTTGGATCTCCTGGTCACCTAAGAATTCCAGTAATTCAAAATACCATAACTTTGGCACATACTGGTCATCAGCTCCGCTACCAAATTGTAGACTTTGTTCTATTTTTTTCAGCTACCTCCGATAACATGTTTTTACGTTCTCAACTCTTTTCTTCAAACTGCCAACTCAACATTTCAATTCTTCGGTAAATTTCCAACAGCTTCAGACAAGCATTCTTCTTTCTATTTCTCTCTTTAAACACTTCTGGTTTCACTTTCCAAAGCTCAGGAAGTTCTTTGAAGTTTTCAAAAAATTCAGTCCAAATAGTCCTGTTTGGTATCGACATAATACACGGCTATTGTACTCACCGAACACTGCGAGCGCAAAACACGCGTAATATATTATCACGCTATAAATATAAACAAACACACAAATAAGAGCAGGAAAAGCGATCACAAATTGACTAGTAAAGGATAATTCACTACTGAGGTTGTAAACTGTCTTGTCAACTTTTCATCAAGGTTGCCAACATGGGATTCCACCTACTAAAAATCAAAACCATTTGATCTCACACCAACCACAGACATGCGACATCTCCTCCAACATGGTAATAACCAACAAAGTTGACAACCAAGTTGGTCGTCTATGGGCCTATTTACAGATTACAGTTTGCCTTCAATAGTGAAAAAAATAGAATAGCTGTCCTAATGGTTAAAACCCAGTAACTCTACGGATAAACTTCGCATAATGATTCTAGACCCAAAAATAAGAAAAAAAGTTCATATAAACCTAGGTCCGGAAACGCTTCGTTTAGGACCTACAGGGTGTTAAAAAATGTTTATTTTCTTCTGTTTTTTGCGATATTTTGCGAACGAATTTGAATATGGTCTTAAAATTTGGGACACCTTTTGTAACATTTATTTATTTAGTTTTATTATTTATTTCTCCATTTTAATTCTTAAAATCGAAGTTAAAGTAAAAATGCTAACATACGTTACTTTGATTAGCTAAGGATTAGAGGGAATTAAATTAAACTGTTCATCAACCAATACCTCGAAAACGGTTAATCTGAGGGGCATCGACCAAGTATACCTTTTTTGCTCAGAACTGAAAAAGGAACAAACTAATTAAAACGGAACGTCAATATACCGAGTGGTAAAAAAGTTATGGCCAATTAACTTTTAGCATACCACTGTAGATGATGCCGCCATCTGCAAGCTCTCGACCACAAAAACCCCCGTGTCCCAAATTTCAGGACCATCTGGAAATTTGTTCGCAAAATATCGCCAAAAAACCGAGGAAAATAAAATTTTTTTAACACCCTGTAGGTCGTAAACGAAGCGTTTCTGAACTTCTTTTCTTATTTTTGGGTCTAGAATCACTACACGAAAGTTTTCCGTAGAAAAAAAAAAGTTTAGCAAACAGAAAAGTCGAAAAAAACAGGTGACGTTCTACCATTTTTTATTAATTTTTGGAGTAAAATAGTTCACATTTACAAATTTCAAGTGAAATTGTGAATGCTAGAAATTAATTCAATAATAATACTTTGGACAACGAAGTTCTTGTCGAGTCAGCTAGTAATTCGTATTTTCGAAAATGGCATTTTTCGATTTTTTCTTCAACGGATCCGAATTTTATCACAATCGGCACAAAAAGTACATTTAACTAAATATTTATCTTTATTAATAACAAAGAAACAATACTACTCACATTGTGACTAATGTAAACCGATGATGTGCTCCGTCGGTTTTAAAATGTTCACCATTTTACCTGAACACCCCCAATTTAAAATGCGTGTATCAATTTGTCTTGAAAACCATAGACACTGTTTCTTTCTAGTCACTCAATCTTGTAACGCATTAATTCCAATTAACCTAATTGCATGCAATGTACTTTTTTTACAAACCTCGTTCCTTAAAGCCATCAATCAGCGTAAGCATAATTTTTCAACATCGTACTACCGAGCAACTTAATCGATGTTATTCTTCTAGAAAATTAATTTATCATTAAAACGCAATTAGTTATTTGTTTCCACATTGTTAAGTTCGCCTAATTGCAATTCTTTTAACAGCCAAAGTTTATTTTATTGTTAGTAAACATCGAACACCTGGTTTAAAACCAATTCAAATCGAATGTAAGTTATTTATTAAACACACCCCTGCACCATTTGGTTTGGGGGTTTAGATCCTATTTCCTTTGAAGGTTTCGTACGGTCAGTTGGCCGTAAAACCAAATCGTACGTTAATTTCGCAATATGTAATGTGTGTGTGCAAGCTGCACAACACGTTACAAGGGATACTATACTCTTTCAAAACATTTTATATTAGGTAATCTTAAATGGATTTAACAAAAAAATATTTTGTTATAAATGATACCTAATTGTTGGACTTGATTTTAATTAAAACGAATATTCAAAAACCCCAGAGGTAAGGAATTAAATGAGGGGTGTTTATAAAATAATTTGTTTATTTTTAACCGAAGGCGGTCATAGAAGAAGACTATGTTCTAAATTTATGTGAGTCATTAAGTTTTTATGAGACGGCAGCTTGGTCCACAGCTTTAAAACTGATATAGCACAAGATACGCCCATAAAACGCTAATTATTAATTATTATAGTATCTTCATTTTTTTTTTGTTTTAATATTTCGTTCATGTATTGATATTAACCGAAGGACGCGTGGTCATACCACGATTACGTATTTTGAACGTTAAAATACCAACAGTCGTTGAGCGCATTCTTCTTAGGTTAACCTATAACGGTGTGTTATGTAATTACATTGTTTCAACCCAAAAATAGCGCGGCAGTGATCAAATCTTACACGAGTTTGTACCAAGCTCGTGTATAACAGAAAAACAAACGTATTTATTTTGAACGAGATAGGCGAAAATAGTAAAATAGAAAAGTACAATAAACTTTTGGATTAGTAAATTCGAAATAAGGACGTTGTAACGGGGGAATTGCGAACAGCTGTCGTATTGCTGATTTTACGCTCTATCGAAACACCGAACAAATGCAGTAATTAGGATTAACATGATATATGTATGTTCAACAAGCAAACAACATTTCAAATGTAATTAGATTGACAGAAAAATACCCAACGGCCGACTCCTACAAGTTTACGAGCAACTAAAACCGAATGAAATTGCTTAATAAATAACTGCATAAATCGCAAAAGTGACAATTTTCTAATTACTTGCGTGCACCTATGGACGAGTTTTATATAACAAAAACTCATTAATCTACGACTTTAGACAGATCATCCTTTAGATTTAGGAGGTAAAGAATGGAGTTGTTTCTGTAACATTAATTATCATTGCACGTCCGCATTTGCAATTCAATAAGTTGTTAAAACTGAATTTCTTTATTTGAATAATTATTCCGAGATGTTTGTTTTAAGCTGCACCTTAAATTTCATTAAACACAACTATCCATCTTTGATACAATCACAACCCAAGCGGACACACACACACGCACTTTGTTCATAGCTATTATTCTATTAAATACAATAAAAATTAAAAATCTGACATACACCATACGACAAACTTACAGAATACCGAAGAATTGAATTTGTAGGATAAGAGGTGTCAGTCAATTTAAACATTTAAAAATATTAACAATTTTTTATTAGAAGATGATATTAAATGATAGCAAAATATGTTGTAATGGTAATCTTAAATTAATTTATATTAGTACTTAATTCTCTTCAGATATGAAAACACCTTCGTCCGTCGGTCTGTCTGTTCTGCCCAAAAATTTTGATGCATTGCATGTAATACCTATGTGGCCTCCTTAACTGTAAAGCGTTCATACTTGTCTTGAAACTTGATTTTTACACACAATGTGGTAAAGTACGGATACTATGCGGTAAAGTAGTGGATAATTGGGAACCTTTTAAAAAAATAAACTAAGTATAAAATCCTATGAATTGATTTTAAAAAATTTACTTTACACCATACTTGATACGATAATATACAGAATAAGGGCGCATTTAATTTTTTTATTGATGATATTGATGGCGCCATCTATACGTCAGTTAAACAAATGAACTGGTGTATGTCAAAATGGTTAAACAGCCAGGCCTACTTAACCCATTTGATCCCACGACTTTTTTTCTATAAATTTCCAATTATTTTTATAGGGTCTGCTTCTTAAATGATCAATTTGAAGCATTTTGAGGTCAGACAGTATGTAAAAAAAATATAAATAAGTGAGATATATATATGTACTCAAATGAGTACAATGGGAAAATATAACTGAAATCAGGAGAATATTATAAAATGTAAATAAAACATAATGAACGAACATAATTTATTAAAATAATGATAATAATTCCTGTATACAGTGGAACAATCTCTGGAACATTATGAATGGTATGCTTGGAAACAGTCTCTTTTTTCTAAACATAAAGTAACACAACACTTAGTACAGCCCCAGCGAGCTCTCATATGGCAGACAGTGCATCGAAGGTTTTTTTCCAGTTTTGTAGGAAAATGATCCTTTTCGCTGTTTCTGATACTTACAGGTACTACAGCTGATGGTCTTTTAATACTTTTAGCATTGCAACGCAAGTAATGACGTGCTACCCCTCTCTGAAACTGCAGTAAATCCATTGCTTTTTCTGATGCGAGTTGATATAATCGCCAAGCATTCACCAAATCAACATTTACTGTGTGTGTAAATAACACCCACCACCATTTTTTGCCTCCAATTTTAGTGCGGTAATTGTTCACTGACTGATTTACCCATGTAACGATTGTAACGATTGTAATTTTGAAACAAAAATGGTTGTGGGACATCTACTTTTTGTTTTTGCAAATTTGACCAACGGCTTACTTTCCCTAATGGAATTATAGAATCATAGTTTGTTGCCATTGTAACAACATTATTATCTGTCCATCGCACAAATAACAATTTAGATTTTGAATCGAATTTGTATTCATAGCTTCCTCGAGACCTTTTGGCGCATTGTTTGATGGCAGTTAGAGGGCACTTCTTTGTCCGATTGTCACGAACAGTTCCTGTGGCTTTAAATCCTTTTTGCTTTAGGATTTGCAAAAGATTATAGCTCGTAAAATAATTATCGAAATATACAATATGATCGGAAGGTACCGCGACTATCGATAAGAGGTCAAGAACTACTTGCGATCCTAACGGTAAATCCTGTTTTTCACGTGCCTTTTCGCACCACAATAAATATCAAAAGCAAAACAGTATCCCGAGGCGCTGCACAACATCCAAGCCTTATACCCGAAACGCACAGGTTTGCCTTTTATAAACTGTTTGGCGGAATGATGTCCGAAGTATTTGATCATAGCTTCATCTATGGATAAATCACGTTCGAAAACACCCCACTGTTGAAACCGTTGATTCAGTAAATTTATAAGAGGGCGAATTTTTGCCAGTTTATCATCTTTATCTAATTCGCTATTATTTGCCAAATGGAGGTAACTTTTTATTTCCTGAAACCTGTTTCTCGACATTGCGTCTGAAACAAGCTTTACCCCAACATCCTCATCAAGGCCCCAATAAAGTCTTTCACGAGGCAACGTATGGTAGCCACTTAGCAAAAGGATTCCAATGAACTGGCGTAGATCCGCTTTCGATAAATAAAAACTGTGATTGTTTTTTGATGGGAATATTCATGTGTTTCTTTGATGATATGGTGCATCACCTCGTCATCAAAAAATTTTTCAAATACGTCAACTGGTTCCAGGTTTTCTACATCAGCAATAACAATATTCCGACGATCAATACAACCAGAGGTAGACGCCATTCCCATATCACTAATATTGTCAGTCCATTCAGGCTGTTCGTTTGATTTGGTAGTTTGAGAACCATTACTTTTCTTCTCACTAATCAATTTTCTTTTCAGGACTGACAAAGGTAAATCATCTTCATCTTCATCATCGCTTTCTATTTCAAATTGAATTTCAATTTTCCCAGCAACATCGCAAAGAGTCTGAGCATTTTGGTTTTCAGCATTATCGTCGTCGTCTACTTCTTCTTCGTCGGTTTGTGGATCCACTGTATCTGGAGGTAGTACAACTATATCAATTATTGTATCTGCTTCTACAGAGGGCAAATTGTCCAAAGCATCATTTAAACTGGTATAAGCCTTATTATAAAAGTTCTTACAGCTATCGGCTGAAAATTATCTGCTTCTTTCTGTTCCATACTTCTGCAAAAGTAAAATTATTTACTACATAGATTTTCCCAGTGTACTCAAACAAGTACATCAATGTTTACCGGACTCTAACCAACGGACAAAATACAAAAATACAGCAAAATACGATACTTACATTCTTTATGCTTCTACCGATAGGAACAAACACGTACTATCACCGTTGCAAGAAATTTGTCGACCAAAGATTTCATGTGCGACAAGTTGTAACTCGACAAAATTTGCACCTGATAAAATGAAATTTAACCTCGGCCACCTATTAATTGTCAGAACAACCAGTATCTCAAAATTACTTGAAAATATAGTAACCTGTAATATCTGATTAGGGTTTGCCTTAACCAATTGCAAAATGTGTCACTAGAGGTAAGTATTTGTCTAACATACCTTCCGTACTCATTTGAGTACAATGGGATCAAATGGGTTAAAATCAGTAGAAATAATTTTGTTCTTTTTTACATTTTGATGATGATCGTCAGTCAAAAAATATTATACAAATTTTGTGTCTAAAGTGATTTGACGGCGCTCCAACTACGCCCTTCGAGCTCGATCCTCAAACGCAGCTGTCGCGTCTTAAAATCCTACTTTCCACACTCTAAATAACTATTATGTAATCGTACCCAGCATGAAAAAATTGGTAATTACGTGTAGTTCAGTAGGGTAAACCCAAAAAAGTAGACAAATCGGAAATAATTGCTACCAAAGGTTTTATTTTTTTACTGGTTTCAATTCAAATATGGCTCTCCTAGGTTTTCCCTCTCGTCAGAGTTGTGCTTAAGTGCTGGGGCGTTAAAATGTACTCCCAAAAGTGGTTTTACGGATACATGTATCTTATAAATAACTCACAATACCGAAAACATTGATCTATTAAAAGTTGTAGGGTATTAAATTCTACATAGGATATGAGTAAGTGCATATTTTTGGATCACCCGTTTCCAAACTAGTGCACATCAAATTTGAACAAATTTTATACATTTATGAAAATGTATCGTTTTAACTTATGTATTTTTGTAATATCATCTATACAAACTCATTTATCAATAAAGTGGTCCATTTAATAGTTACAGAGGATTAATTTCTACGTTCGATGAGACCAGAAGCGATTTTTCCCCGGTTTTCAGAAAGTGAACCCTTAAAGTTTTACCTTTTCTCGTCAATAATGAATAGTGTTTAAACTGCAATTCTTTCGTAAATGTTATTTATACTATATTAAACGTAATACTATACCACTCCATTGTACTTAGTACTTACACAGCAATACATTAAAATATTTAAATTTGAAAGTATACAAAATGTTCGGAAATTAAGAGCAAAAACATTTTGAAAGTAGTAAACGTATTAGTAACATTATTTAACATTTTTGTGTAAATTTCAATGTTATTTTTTAGTGATAAATGTGATAAACTACCCTCGTTTTTTTCATTAAGTTTTTTCATTGAGTTATGAAAAAATGTTATAGTAACACCCCTGTATAAAAAAATTATATTAAAATTTATATCAATTAGTGATGTTTATATTCTATAATAACAAAATTATAAATTACATTAGAAAATGAAAACAAGAATAAATGTTACAGGCTTCAACGTTTAACCGTCGACAAGCCACTCGGTTTGTCAAAACCGGTAATTTGCGGTACGGAATCCGTCGTCCCGTCACCAGATTCCTCAAAGTCCAGGTCTTCGTCAAAATCTGGTTGGTCAATTAGATAGCGTTGAAGAGAGTTAGTGCAGAAATTCCCTTGCAGTTTAAAACAAATCAAGGAGCACTGAATTCCAGCTTTGCGACACCCACAACCACCTGAACAATGTTGTTGCATATGCAGAAAATTGAGGGAAAATGGGACTGTGGAGTGGGTTTCTTGGTCGTAGGAACAGGGTGAAGACCAAAATTTGAAACATGTTTTGGTCGAATCGGAATTTTTCTAAAGTACCTCCAATCCTACTGCCGCTGCCGTTGAAAGTAGTTAAAAATCGTAGACGAGCTTTGGCTATAGCTTCAACTTGAGTATCATGCTCAAGGAAAGGTTATATTTCTTCGAGAAGACGTTTGTTTTCGACCAACAGCTTGACCACTTTCTTCTTGCGTTGGTTGAAGAGTAATAAAGTTGTATCACATTCACTTATAGCATGGAGAAATATGAGTAGCATTCTGCTAGTTTAAAGCTGTTGGGTCCAAATACTTTTGACGGAATCGGTCCTCTTCCAGGTTTTAAAAAATAATGGTGGATGATGGTGTAGTTAGAGCATTGAGCATGATGAGAGGTCCGCATCCTCACCAACTACCACGACTTTCTCATGAGGGCCGTCGCAAAATGAGATGGTCTGCGTCTTCATTACCATGCTTTACTGAGAAACCTTCACCTTCGAACCTCTTCGTCAAATAGTTACAAATAAAACTCCGTCATATTTATAGAGAAAACTCAGGTTCAGAAATGATGTACACAACATAAATGTTAGAAGCAAGGGACTCTTAACGCCACCAATTCGTAGAACATCTATGATTGAACGGTCATATCAACTTCAAATATATTCAATTAAACTCCCACCAAATTTGAAGTCATCTACTTGTAGAGCATTCAAAATAAAATTAAAGAAAAAACTACTTGCGGAGCCTTTGTAGTAATTTCATAGCATAATTTGTATATATGTTATTATTATTATTATTATCAAATATCATTTATTTTTATTTAATTTTAATTTAATTTTTGCGTATTTATATATTTCTCTCTTTATTTTATTTTGTTTCATTATTGTTTTTCTTTTATGAATTACTCATTTGTGTCTCATTAGTATTACGTCAGTTTGTGGTCAATCTCTTGAATTGTAATTTAATTATTTAAGGTTTAAGCTGAAAACCAAATGTTGTCTCTAGACAAATTTGAGCTTACACCTTAAGATTTCCTCGTTCTATTAAATTTTTTTTCTGTAATATTGAATTTAAGTTCATGGAAATAAACACTATTATTATTATTATTAGAGTTTTCATTTGAATCGTTGCCGGGAAGTACATGTAATCGGTTCAAATCTGTTGGATACGTTAATTTGTGGTGCGTTTTCAACTGTTGTTTTTAGTAATCGTTTCCTTTTTGGCAACAGTTTGCCAGTAGTGTCTCTTATCATTTTTTGTCATCAGAATAGTATATACGAGGATATATTGAAAAATTCTTAGCCTACTGTAGAACGAAACAAAATTTCAATGTCAAAATATTTTATTACTCAACATATTCTCCTCTTAATTGGATACATTTATTACAGCGAACCTGCAACGTCTCTAGACCTTTCAAAAAAATGTTTCTTCTTGCTCTGCAAACCAGACCTCCACAGCTTCTATTACCTCCTTGTTGGAAGAAAATGTACGACCTTTTAAACTTTTTTTCAGTTGAGGAGAGGTGATAGTCGGAAGGAGCCAAATCGGGTGAATAAGGGGGTGTTCTAGTAATTCAAACCATAAATTACGAATTTTTTGCATGGCAACATGAGATTTGTGGGCAGGGGCGTTGTCCTGCAAAAACAAAACACCTTTGGATAGCTTTCTGCGTCTTTTCTCTTTAATATTTTCCCGTAGAGTGGTCAGTAATGTCGAATAGTAATCTCCAGTTATTGTTCTACCCTTATCCAAAAATCAATCATGATTACTCCATGGCAATCCCAAAAACTGAAGCAAGAACTTTTCCAGCAAATTTTGGACACGAAACTTCTTAGGTCTTGGAGAACCAGAGTGTCGCCATTCCATCGATTGTTGCTTTGTTTCTGGATCGTAGAAATGTACCCAAGTCTCATCCATAGTAACAATTCGGTTTAAGAAGTCTACATCGTTTTCAAATCGAGCACAGATCGAACGCGATGCTTCTACCCTTACACGCTTTTGGTCAACATTCAAACATTTGGGGATCCATTTTGCAGCAATTTTTCTCATGTCCAAATTGACGTGAACCATATGATGAACGCGTTCGTATGAAATATTCAGTGCTTCAGATATCCGTTCTAGCCCAATTCGACGGTCTGATAAAATCATGTCATGAACTGCATCGATATTTTCGGGGACTGACACAGAAACTGGCCTTCCCGATCGGTCATCATCTTCAATGGAAAATTTACCTCTTTTGAAGCTTGCATTCCAATTTTGACGGTCGCATACGAAGGACATTGATCACCAAGGGTATTAAGCATATCTTCGTAAATCTGCTTACCTCTTTACCCTTTTAAATACAGGTACTTGATGATGGCTCGATACTCCAATTTTTCGATTTTCACAATTTCGGTGGACATCTTCTTTCATTTAATTTATTGCGTGACTCTGGTTTACTTTTTTGACGTCAAACTTTACACTGACACCTCTAATAAGTTATTGTTCGTTGCTATGGTAACGCAATATTTTGTTTATGCAAGGAACTGGTCTAGGCTAACTAGATATCAATACATCCTCGTAGTATATTTTGTTCTGTAATATTATTTCTCTATTTCCCATATACAATGAATAGTAATTTTTTGTACAACCGAAAGTAGTAATTTTTATGTGCAACGTTGGTAATAAGTACTAGCTGTGGTTGTCAGATCAAAGAATTGTAACATCTAACCTCAATGCGTGTCATGCTTTATACTCTTTGCTTTAGGATTTTCTCTTTGATTCTGAGCTACATTCAATTATAAATTCAGATTAATACACCATTCAAATCTATACATATTATGGTATTCAGGTAATCACGTAACTTTTTTTAATTACATCAACCTATAATAGTTTCATACATAAAATAAATCAAACATAAAAAGGGAATAAAAATTTGAACTTGACCTCTAAAAGAGATAATGAACAATAAAAAAATTAACAAATAGTTTAAATAACCTAGTCATGGTTTATAGTGCAATTGTTGTATATTTTAATCGTTACGACAGCACCATCACTTGCAGAAATAGAAATAGGTGGTACTTTTTGATCAGAGAGCATACTTTCGTTGATAATTACCGTCCCATCTGATCCAGTTCTTTCAACATCAATTCTTTTTTGAATTAGGATCTACACTTCTGATCGGATTGCTGCAGTTGAAGTGGAAGCAACGGACTGATACTGGCTTGACAGTACATGCGTCACTTCACTTTTTTTCTTTAAAGAAGCTTCGACATATCCCTCTGCAATTGCCGACGACTTCCAGCCCCCTTGTTTTTTAATCGTAAGTAAATCGATTCCTTGATTTGCAAGATGCGATGCAGAAGAGCGACGAAAACAGTGGCTAGTATACGTTTCATAATGAGATAGCTTCAATAATTTTGCTATGTTTTTAAGTACTTCACCATTCTTATTAATACCTATTGGTTATACAATACATCGACCTCTACGGTAAGTTAAAAAAAATCTGTCGTGTGAAGTATGGGATGGTCTTAATTGAATATATTATTTAAGGAGGGGAAACCAAGAATCGTCCATAATGACAAATAGACGAGATGTATTAGTTTTCTTTGCATGAACAGTGACCTGAACTACATCAGATTTGAGCTGCACATTCTTCATCGTCATACGAGTCAGTTCATCCCGCCTACATGCTCCACAATACCCCATGATTATTATAGCCTAAATAGAGGTAAATTTTAAATTTGTAACTTAAAATATAACGTAAATCATTGCCAAGAAAATATTATCGTCAGCCTCGTTAAGAAAAATAATGATATCATCGTACTGTAATATACTTGATTTTTTTGGTTGATAATTTTCTGATTTTCTTTTCAAAAAAACAATTACTTTTAAATATTTAGAAATGTCAATATTTTTATTAATCGAGAGACATGATCGGAGCATTGAGTAATATTGACCACATTGTCGATGACTTCTTTGTTTTACTCATTATTTCGAAATATGCTAATACAATATTTTCGCTGATATTGGTCACGTTATTTTCGTTACACCAAGTACAAAAATTTTGATATTCTTTTTCGTATTTAGGTTTAGATTTAGTTGGTAACAATTTGTGGATTGCATTATTGGCAATTTCACGTAACTCTGAAGGAGTGCAGGAAAATTCGTCCAAATTGTGAATAGAATCCATTATTTATTTATGTTAACAACAATAATCTTTGAACAGCAATTAACTAATATGTCAAGATTTTAAACTTCAAATTACATAGTAGGCAAATGATCGTCACTCGTCACTGTTACCAACTGAACTATGTATATACAAAAATTGCTGCTACATGATGTTACAATTTTTATAAGTAGGTAAATAAAAGTACATTAAATTGAAATAGAGTAAGTGGTATGAAAAAAATGTGTTACAATGACTATTTGAAATGCTCGTCTATTGCAAACTTACTCGCATTACAATACTCGTCATTGTAACACTGGTTTTACAGTATACTATTGTTTGATTTTATATAGACTGTTGCGGTAATGCTTGGAAATTGTTAACGTTTGTCATGATTGGGGCACGTATTTGGGGAGATTGTTGATATGTTAAGAGCATGGGATATTGATTTTGGTACATTTGGATAAATTGAAAATGTGATATTTCAGTTATCTGATTTCCGTAGATTGGCTACGGTTGAGTTTAATTTTGGATCGTGAAAACTGGCTGCCAATTGTTTGGTGAGTTATTGGGTGTCCTGGTTTCAAATTTATTTATGTAGTATCCACTATTTACTACGAATGTGAGCGAATTTAGATTATTATAGCGTTTAATAAACTAATGCAACGCACACGCGCTTATCTCCCAGCTAGCTCCTCACAGTAAAGAAGGCCAAACGCGTACCTACTAAATGCGAGTCAATGGAAAGTTTTGATTTATGGTTTTTTATTACTCGAGGGTAAATATATGATTGACTGTATCAAAGATACATTGTAGCAAACATGTTCTGTACTGTTGTATGCATCTAATTATATTAACAAGAAATGGAATATGGAAAATTTAAACACTATGAATATATTCCGGATTCTTGATAAACTATATAAATTATAAAATACTTTTTGGTTTTATAAAAAAACAACGCGCTTATATTTTCAATAAAAAAAAAACACCTGTTCCTCGAAAACCATTATTTACAAAGTCAAAAATTAAAACTTAAATTTATAATATGAATGGAATTTAGCAAAACGTATTTTCCGCACTATAAATTTTACTTTTCCAGAATTAGCGTATATGTTGTCTGGGCAGCTTGTAAAGTATTAGAAGTAAGTATTGACATAAATCAAAAATAATCTGTTTTTCAATGTAAAAATGTAAACATTCCTTTTAATAAGGCAAGTTGTTGTAGTTAATTCTATACAGTTAACTCGTCTGACATTCTTAGTTCGTAGAACGATTCTGAATTTATACTTTTACGTAATTTTGAAGAAGCAATAGAGTTATATCAGACAATAATAGATTGATGTATACTAACATGCAGTGTTGGTTGATATTTACATTACATTTATATGTATGTATTATGACCCATTTGACTAGTATCATGTTCTTGTTGAGAGTAGTTTGAGGTGAACCCAAAATACCGCGTAATTAATATAGCATATCCAGCAAGACCACCTACTAATGCAGGTTTTATTCGTTCAAAAGTTTTTGTGACGCTAATTGGGGTATTACTAATTACTGACACTATCCATATGTCGTATATGCACCGTGAAGTAGATCAATTTTCGCACACATAAAAAATTTTGGGAATTTAACAATAGTTTATATAAAACTTGGAAACATAAAGTAGGTACTTACTTCTTGTCTTGATGTAGAAGAATTTTTCGTACAAATAATTGTGCATAATTGATTACCTGAAACAAAATAAAACACTTTAATTATTATATCTAAATGATTGGAACTGATTGAATTAATCGAATTATGTGCTTACTTTAGATTTTTCAAAAGTGTTCAACCTATAGTGAAACTAAACCTAACTATAGGAATTAACAAAAATGAAATATTAATGAGTTCTTTAATCAAATCTGAGAACTTATGTAAAGTTGGCAACGCCATTAATTAATTGTAAGATAAATGATTCAACTTCCTTTACAAATCTCATTTGAATGTTTAATTTATTTAGGTTTAATGGTCAATCATTTAATATCAGGATAATTATATAACTATGTGAGAAGTATTTCTTTTTCCTCGATGAAATCTCCAATTAATATTATTCTAATTTAAAACAATTTAAAAAGTTAATTTTAATAGTAATTCATTGCCTATTAATAAGGATATTTCAATTAATCATTAGTTTTTAAAAAATACTAACGAAGTACATATTTTAGAAAATCTTTATACGTATGCATTAATCTACATCTAAATGTCACGTAACGATTTCAAAATTGAAAATTTTAGGATCTCATTTATTTTACTTTATCGAGAAATTACATTTATGCACAGTTTTCGTATAATACTGTAACGAATCTTATCGTTTTGTTTTCGTTATCGCAGTTATAAGCGAAGATTAATAAACACAGGGGATTGAATTACACTTATTATATATTTTACTCGTACAGTTCTTTAACTTGCATAAAAATACATCAATTATTACACACGTTTAATTTATATGAACTAAACGTATGATAATGCTTTTATAAATGAAAGATAATAATCTAGAAGATAATAGAATGTTCTCGAACGGAGTTCTAGAAACACAGCGATTATTCTAATTTATTCTGGGTGGCGTAACAATACATACAAGTTTAATTGTGGCGAAAACCGCATTGAAAAAAAGGTTTTATTTTCAGAAATATTTTATGTAAGGTCAAGTGATACAATGACTTTATATTGTTACGTCACTGGAAAAAGTAAATGAACCAGAAAATTTCATACGTTAGTAGGCTATGATTTCGTTGCAATGTTGTTGTGTTTTGCTTTGTCTGTCTGTTGACAGAAAATTATTATTTAAGAAAATTTTTGCAAAGAAATTGCTCCGGCACTTGTAATATTGATGGAAATGAAAGAAAAAGTTCTCTTCCTGTAAAAATTGCGAGAGAAGTTAAAGAAGTTATATCGAGTTTGCTACCGAAGTAATCATTATTACAAAGAATTAAGTAATTTCAATAACTGGAAACAGGAAAACGATGTTTGTGGTGTAAGAAAAGATATGCTTTTGGAAGGTGAAGTATACCCAAGTAATTTGATGCGCTAAAATTTTAAATAAATCGGTTGGATTATTGTGGTTTTAAGTCAGAATAAAAATATATGTTACAGTAACATGTATACTACAACTATTTTGTTGAAATTTTTTTATTGTTTAATTTCTACTAAATTTAGATGTTTTTTGGAAATCTAAAAAACTATTCATGTAAGACAGATGAAAATTTTACTACATGTTCTTTAATGGTCAATCTAGGAGATGACGGAGTAAGATATCATTACAATAAATAGATGCTGCGATATTAACAAAAAACTGGAGTAGTTTACAACATAAAGTCTTCTTTTGCTTAATTACATACGATTTCGTCTATCTATTACACTGAAATTTGGTCATCTCCCTAGAGAATATAATAATACACCATTTTGTGAAAAAATTATAATCATAAATGTAGTTTTAATTGAGATTTCATAAAACATATTCTTAGTTTCTAATAATTAAGCAAAAGAAGACTTTATGTTGTAAACTACTCCAGTTTTTTTGTTAATATCGCAGCATCTATTTATTGTAATGACATCTTACTCCGTCATCTCCTAGATTCACCATTAAAGAACATGTAGTAAAATTTTCATCTTTCTTACATGAATAGTTTTTTAGATTTCAAAAACATCTAAATTTAGTAGAAATTAAACAATAAAAAATTTCAACAAAATAGTTGTAGTATACATGTTACTGTAACATATATTTTTATTCTGACTTAAAACCACAATAATCCAACCGATTTATTTAAAATTTTAGCGCATCAAATTACTTGGGTATACTTCACCTTAACGCCCAAAAAAAAGGTTCACGACCCCTTTAATATGGACAAAATATAGCATGGTAAGATCGACATTAAAGCTTCACAAAAATACAGATATTTCACAATATGGATTTTTTAAAGAACGAATCAAAAAATTAGAGTCCAAGAAATCAAAAAACAGTTTCTAACAGAAGCACCTAATAAACATATTTAATGATGGAGGTAGGCCAAATTTGTTATCTGAGAATGAAATTTAATCTTTTACATTGCAGTTCTCACTAATTTTAGGTGTATCAGGTGGGTGTCGATATTGTGAATCAGTGAACATGTCAATCGATAACGTAGAAGATAAAGTATCCTATATGTTGGTATATGTACCACATACAAAACATATGTTTCACGTAGCTTTATGATAAGTCATTTGCTTCACATCACAGAGAAATGTTTACACAATTTTATAAAAAAAACTATAAAAGGATAATTTCCCATCACACTGGCTGCATTTCCCCGCTGATTCGTTGCATGAAATGACATTTTGAGCGAGAATCACCTGTAATTATCTTCATCTTTTCTTCTAAATTTTCCGTGAAACTCAAGACTTCGTCGCTCCAAGTACCCCAAAATCTAAACAGCGAAAATTTTGATTCACCACATTTTTGTATTTATTTATTTTCTTCTTGGCTGCTGAGTTAGAAGCATGTCCGGCTAGTGTATCGCTGCATGTTGCATCCCAATTTAGAGTTTGACCTCGGGACCATGGAATAAAGTCATTCCGTCAGGACGCTTTCCGTCGTCTCTGGAGAAGCCGACTGGTTCTAAAGCGGAGGGGAATTGGACTATCAGTAGTGCGCGTTTAATAATGTCATTTGGTAGAAAATATCCAGCACTGCGTTTGCAAAATAACCCATGACGCCCAGACTTGTCGACAAGGGTTCCACACTCACAATAGTGGGGGTGCAGATATCAGATCCATAGCGAAGAGCGACTGATATACGGAAAGCTGCATCATCCAAGAGAGTTCTGATATTTCTAGAAGAGATCACAGAAAGCCAACCACTACTTTGTTTGCTCAGAGATGGGTGGAATGAAGCTTGAGCATGAATTGACGGTAGAACAAAATACTGTTGTATCATCAAATTATCCCAGTTTTTTTGTCGAAATGGATTGGGAGGAAAGCGGTTCTGACTAGTCTCCCAAAAGGCTAATGCATCCTTGCAAAAGGCGACGTCATCTGCATTTGAACAGTACGGAAATATATTCACGAGATGAGTCACACAAACACGGAAAACACAAAAGTGGGTATGGCTATGTCAGTGGACTTCCTCAGTCCTAATCCATCATAAATGATAGGGAGTGTAGCAAGTGTCCACTGTTGGTCGTTAAAGAAGGAGTTAAATAAGTTTTCAAAAGTTTTCTTGAGGTCGTTGTCGATATCCTGAAAGACTTCTGCTTGTCTCGGCAAAAAAACATAACATTCTCAAACACAAAAAACCTTTGCTTAATACAAAAATCACTATTTTGATAACAGGTAAAATGACCGTGACTTATATCTTGCTACAACAGAGAAAGAATAACAAGACCGTGGCCAAAAGAAACATTAAAAAATGACGTCCGCAAAGAAGAAACGAAAAAGAGACAGCAACAGCAAAGATAAGTAAAAGAAATGTGGTCGAATAGAAAGTTATAAATTATGAATCAAATGCAGTGTTGCGAGAGTCGTGGATTTTATGTGGAATTTTTCGGATACTAAATTTTTAGGGGATGTGTTTAGAGGTTTCCAGTAAGTTCTATTGAAGATTGATTTCAAGAATGCATTCAACTCCATACAACGTGATGAATTGCTACAGCCATATTCCCCTTTATGTCAATGCTACTCAGCCCCTTCATCATTGTTTTATGGTAATGAAGTAGTAGCACAACAAGGAGACCCAGCTGGACCAATGGCATTCTCTAGCAGTAGTGGAATGTCTTGCTTCCGAATTTAATATATGGTATCTGGACGATGGGACACTTGGTGGGGATCCAGATGTCGTGCTTGAAGATTTCCAAACTTTCGTTGTAAAGAGCAAATCATTTGGGCTCCAAATTAATCCATCAAAATGTGAAATCAATTTTTGTTCGGAGATAAATGATGAGATTCTAGAAAATTTTAGTGCCATTTCTCCAGGAATTTGGATTATGAAGGAACAAAGTCTGTTCCTACTTGGTTCTTCAACTCACAGACAAAGCCACGCCAGAAATTTTCGAAGTTGAAAGAATTGAATAAGCTTTTTGAACGATTAAAACCTCTGAAGTTTCATGTGGCATATTTTCTATTAAAAAATTGCTTTGCTATCCCTAAGTTTGCCTATTTGTTGCGGACAAATCCATTGTGGAGGTCTATGGATATTATCTCAAAATTTGACCAATCCATTAGATCCACATAAGAATGTTTGACAAATACCGTTACCATTGTTTCACTGCCTGATCGTGAAGGCGGAATTGGGATCCGAAATCGGAACGAGACTTATGTCCACTTGATTTCTTGGCTTCCATACAATCAGCTCGTCACTTCGATATAGGAAACTCTCTCAAATGTTATTGAAGTGCTTTGTTACTTCTGTACTATAGATATCTGGAACAAGTTGAAAGAAAATGTGATCCCAGATATCATGCAGTTTCAGAAGAATATAAATTCTATAAACGTAAAAACAATTAAAAGTGAATTGGTGACAAGACAAGGCACGTAATTGACGCATATCTACCTCGGTATAATGGGTTCAATTGTTATTTGTAAAGGTATAGCTTCACTTAAATTAAAGAGCAGTTTGATGACATCAACACACTTCAAATACAACACCTACTTCCTGAGATAATTTGAGAAAACTGAAAATAACCTATTTTTTCATTCTTGATATTTCCTATACAGTTAAAATACATCATTTTGTAGGTATTTTTTCCGTAGATTACAATTATGCCCACAAAAAATCTGTATAAATAGAAACAGGAGCTAAATACCTAAAAAAAACAGTTTTTGGTAAAATTGATGTATCTTCGAAGGACCATATCTCGGTTACTATTAGACCTACACATCTCAACGTGTGTTCAAATGGCAATAATTTAATGTAGTTTCAAAAAATTAAAATACTGGTTAGGATCCATAATTTAGGAGCTAGAACAACTGAAAAAAGTCCGAAAAAATTGCAGTTTTTAGGCCTTCAAGGTTAGCACAAGACTGTAAAGTTGAGTATGCTCTACTGATACCTCGCCTAACAACTACTGGCTTTGTAAGCTTATTTCATTGTTTAAAATAAAAGTTGATTGGTTCATTTTGCAACAACACTTATAGCTGCAGCCATGCATACACATATGTAAACTAATTTGTTATTAACATTAAAAATACATAACCAAGCGTCTAATTTTTTTGGTATTTTGAAGTTCTCTATGTAAGAAACAAACTAAAAAACTGCACCAAAAAACCTTTACTCGGACACGTGTTTCAATAGCTAAATCATCATCAGAGAACCGATACTAAAATTAAAAACAATAGGAAGCTTATATATACAGGGTCACTGGTAATTGGATACATTCCTTTGGAGATCTGATAGAACAAGAGGTAAGGAGTAAATTTAACCCTAATATGTATTATACAAAACTCAATGGATTTTGAGATATTTCGATTTTCAATTTTTCTTAGTTGATGTTAATATGTTAAAAAGTAATTTTAAAAAAATTTACGCCAACTTTGTGGAACTTTTTGATGGAATACTTGCCCAACACTATGGTCTTCCGTATGGAATAAAAAATATCCCAGAGCATTTCCATCATGTGATAATTTCAAAGAAAAACTTGTGCAAAATAATTTTTCAAAATCAGATGTGATAATTCTTTGAGGTTTTTTCAAATAATTCTCAACGCTTCTTGCGTACAAATTGTGTTAAAACTTCCTTGTTGCAATAGCTATCGAACAAGCTGCGAATCTTACAACAAACCCTTAACAGTTCCAAAAAAAAAATAGTAAAAATAACGCAGTCGACGGAATTTATTTAACTGCTGTTCACCATTAGACCTTATACATAGAAGTCAGCTGTAAATTAAATTAACAATAAGTACATTAGTACTTAATTTTTATAAATCTTGTTCAAAATGGAAGCCCCTATTACGTATACACGCACGGCAGCGTCTTCTTATTTCTGTTTTTGCCACTCTGGTGGTCAATGTATTCCGTATGGATGCGGCAACGTCCTTTGTTTAAGGTCAAGCCTTGTATTGACTGGGGTTGCGTATACTATATCTTTCATACGAACCCATACAAAGTAATCCAGAGGAGTTAAATCTGGACTTCGCGCTGGCCAAACTATTGGGCCTGCTCTTCCAATCCAACGGTTAGGGAAACGTTAATTCAGCAAATTCCGTACCGTCAGCCTATAATGCACTGGACAACCGTCGTGCTGCATTTGCGCTCTGGCGGCTAAAGGAACATCTTCTAGAAGCTCCTGCAGGTGATTTTCTAGAAAATCTTCATAGATCTCTCCGTTTAAATGTTGAGGTAAAAAGTAAAGCCCTATTAAATAGCTGCCAACAACTCCCATCTATACATTTTCTGAAAACTTCCTTTGGAAACTAGTTTCCCTTATTAAATGTGGATTTTCTTCCGCCCAATAGTGCATGTTATGAAAATTGGTTATGCCCTCGCGATTAAATTTAGATTCGTCCGTCCATAGAATGTTGGTTCAGAAGTTTTCATTCTCTGCATCTGAATTTAACATAAAGCGGCAGAATTCTAATCTCCTTCCAGGATCACCTTCATCTAAGCCCTGGACAGGGGTATAATGGTAAGGATGGAATCCAACTCCTCGTATCGTAGACCAGACTTTCCATTGTGACGCACCAGTTTGGGGCGCCACTTTAGCAGTTGACGTGTCTGGGTTATCCTCAAAATGGATTAATATTTCTTCCTCATCGTCTGGTTGATATACGCGAGGAGCACCGGCGTCCACTCGCCGACGTTTCACTGAACCATTTTCTGCGACATTTCGATATGTCGTACTAAATACACGAACATTCGGTGTGCGACGGTTTGGAAAGCGACGTTCATATTTCCGACGAGCTTCTGCAGCATTCCCATCGCAATATCCGTATACAAATAAGACGTCGGCGTATTCTGCATTGCTATAAGCGGCCATTTCAGTTAAACAACAGTTACAACAAAAATCTGCAAAACCGAACTTAAAGAACTTAATACAACTAGTTATAGCAAAGAATCTTCAAATATGAACTTAAGACTGTCAAAAAGTTATACGAGTGAAACGTCATATTCTACCTTCAGTTGTTTATCCGCCCACTTCACATGGAAAACGTATAAGGTCTAATGGTGGACAGCAGTGAAATAAATTCCGTCAACTGCTTCATTTTTACTTTTTTTTTGGAACTGTTAAGGGTTTGTTGTAAGATTCGCAGCTTATTCGATAGCTATTGCAACAAGGAAGTTTTAACACAATTTGTACGCAAGAAGCGTTGAGAATTATTTGAAAAAACCTCAAAGAATTATCACATCTGATTTTGAAAAATTATTTTGCACAAGTTTTTCTTTGAAATTATCACATGATGAAAACGCTAAGGGATATTTTTTATTCCATACGGAAGACCATAAAGTTGGGCAAGTATTCCATCAAAAAAGTTCCACAAAGTGACCCTGTATACTATCTGCGTTGCACGCGAGAAATATAAACAATGTTAAAGATCTTAAAGAGAAAAATTGTTGTTATCTCTAAGCAGATAAAGGCAATAAAGTAGTTATTTTGGACAAAAAGGATTATTTTGATTCAATTCAGGCTTTCCGTTGAAATATTTGTTTAAAAATTTGGAATAGGGGATTGCTCGAAAAGTTCTATTTAATTGAAATATTTCAGCTCTTCTAGCACTTCCGGTTACACCGAAAGTGGCTACCAACTTTCTTTTTTTCAATAGAATTATATATTTTTTTTGTATATTTGGATTTTATGCTAAAATCTGAGTTACTTTGATGTAGCACAACCTATATGAAAAATCAATAGTTTTTGAGATATTCTCATTTTTTGAGAAAAATTGGTTTTGTAGTATTGTTTTCAAACGCTTGTCAATGATTGAAAAAGAAAGTTATAGTAACAAAATTTGGGCTATACTTAGGAGGACTATTAAGTTTTTAAATGATATGTAATTTGACATCTCATTATTTACAGGGTGTTCAAAATGTTTGGCTAAATCTGACTAACTTCAACTGCCCAAAAGTCAATTTTTTTAAATACAACACCCTGTATCTTGTTGCTCTATGTGATGGAGAATTAAGTGGTCTTTCAATCTTCATAAGGGTTCCCTATACCTATCTGTTACCATTTTCCTGCTATCGATGTATTTACATTCGACACACAATATTTCTCTATTTTATTAAATAATTTCTGACTAGTGGCCTGTGGAAATTAAAACAATGTGCCTTATTTATCAAACTTGTAAACGTCGACGTGACACATTATACACGATATGGAAATCCACCAAGAATATTTGAATGAAGACATACTAAATTTATTTTTTATTCATGGAGAATGTTACAAGATTATTGAAAGAACTTGCAGTTTGCTTAACGAGAGATATCTACATTTATGGTCTCTAAATAAAATTACATTGCAAAAAATAGAAGCAAATTAATTTAATTATTAATTTAGCAACTGTTCTATATGCCGTCCGTGGTTTTCTAGGCACAATAAAACACTTCTGTTAACTTCAGCTATTGTGGATTTTTGAACCATTTGCACATCTACTTCAGCGAAGGCAGTTCGAACCCAATGTAATAAGTCATCTCTGTTATGGACTGGCCTTGAATAGACTTTAGTCTTGACATACCCCCATAAAAAAAATCCAGGGGTGTTAGGTCAGGTGATCTGGGAGGCCATAGAGATGGACCATTGCGTCCAAACCAACGATCTTCGAACATATGGGATAATTCTTGATAAATCTCATGGGTTGAATGAGCTGGAGCACCATCCATTTGGTACCAACATGAATTTTGAAGATTTAGGGGTAAATTTTCCAAAAAACTTAGAACCACTCCTCTAAGCATTTCTAAATATTTGCGAGAATTTAAATTTTCGTCATACACTTCAAAACAAACACAATTATCCATAATTAAACAAAAACATTAAAACTAAATGTGTCTTGAAAGTTACCTTCGCGCACCATCCGAGGATTTTGTTCTGCCCAATAATGCCAATTTTTCCTATTAATGATTCCTTCTCTACTAAATTTTGACTCATCGGTCCAAATAATTTTTTCAAAAATTTGGGTCTTCCTGCGTTTTCAATAAAATGCTTTCACAAAATGCTACACGACGTATTTCGTCGCCTGGGCGGAAAGCTTGTAGTTTTATAATAGAAAGAGCATGCATTTTACGTTGTGCCAAAATTCTCTGTATCGACGAGTAGGACAGTCCCAAATCTTCAGACGCAGCTCTGATCGATGCATGTGGATTTGCATTAAAATTATGCCAATACATTTATTTCGTTGTCTTCATCACCGGTGACTACCTTGAGGCGTGTTCTAGTACATTGAATTCCAAATTGTTAAAAATTTGCTTATATTCTCTTAAACGTAGTTTTATTTAGAGGTCGCAAGTGTGGATATCTCTCGTTAAACAAACGCCAAGTTCTTTCAATAATTTTGTAACATTCTCCATGAATAAGAAATAAATTTAGTATGTCTTCATTCGAATATTCTTGGTGGATTTCCATATCGTGTATAATGTGTCACGTCGACGTTTACAAGTTTGATAAATAAGGCACATTGTTTTAATTTCCACAGGCCACTAGTCAGAAATTATTTAATAAAATAGAGAAATATTGTGTGTCGAATGTAAATACATCGATAGCAGGAAAATGGTAACAGATAGGTATAGGGAACCCTTATGAAGATTGAAAGACCACTTAATTCTCCATCACATAGAGCAACAAGATACAGGGTGTTCCATTTAAAAAAATTGACTTTTGGGCAGTTGAAGTTAGTCAGATTTAGCCAAACATTTTGAACACCCTGTAAATAATGAGATGTCAAATTACACATCATTTAAAAACTTAACAGTCCTCCTAAGTATAGCCCAAATTTTGTTACTATAACTTTCTTTTTCAATCATTGACAAGCGTTTGAAAACAATACTACAAAACCAATTTTTCTCAAAAAATAAGAATATCTCAAAAACTATTGATTTTTCATATAGGTTGTGCTACATGAAAGTAACTCAGATTTTAGCGTAGAATCCAAATATACAAAAAAAATATATCATTCCATTTAAAATAAGAAAATTGGTAGCCATTTCCGGTGTAACCGGAAGTGCTAGAAGAGCTGAAATATTTTAATTAAATAGAACTTTTCGAGCAATCCCCTATTAAACAAATTTTTAAACAAATATTTCAACGGGAAGTCCATAAACTTCTAATGAACGGGTTAGCTGAATCACCCTGTATATGTAAGCTTCCTATTGTTTTAATTTTAGTATCGGTTCGCTGATGATGATAGGTTAGCTATTGAAACACGTGTCCGAGTAAAGTTTTTTTGGTGCAGTTTTTTGGTGTTTTTCAGTTTGTTATATAGACGCTGCAGTTTAGTGTTCCATTTCTTTGATCTATGTAAGAAGTTAATTTGAAAAACCATATTCGTAACTTTTATGTTATATTCGTGGATTGGTTTTTGTTAACGTGTTCACACTGAGAAAATATTATCTAATAATTATGAAAGAAATGTGAAAGAAAATGTATTAAATGGAACACAAGAATAATATAAAGTTACTTGTTCTTTTCATTAGCATTAAATTTTTTTATAGAGACACGGTCACGGTGATTAGGTGTACTTAATTTTTGTTTCATAAGAAAAAACCGAGATGCTTAAAAATAGAGAAAAATATTTAGCACGTGGTCGTTAAATTTATACAGAATGTTAACAAATTACTTCTTTGCGGTCGAAAGCTGACGAACGGAACATCATAAACTTCAAAAGTACGTACATTACAAGCATGAATAAAGTCATATAGGAATTTAATTTATCTCGGTGACAAATTGTGCATAATGATGATGCACATAATGGTAATTCAGTAAACAGTATAGTCGATCATAGCTGTATAGTATTTGCATCAAATTCTAAAAATCTAAAAAGAGTTCACTTTTCTATACAAAGGTTACCCAAACAAAATAAATTACCCAAAATTTTACAAACGCAATAGAAATTGTGTACTGTTAATAGAACCTGGAGGTGATTAAGGCACGCCCACCAACCGCCTGCCTGTCAATACTAATATTTAGTTGAACTGTACCGTAAAAGAGAACAATTTATTACCTGACCTTAAAATTCAAAAGCCTCCAAACTATTCCAGTAAACCAAGTTAGTAAAGTTATTTTCAAAATGCTCGATTAAAATAAAATAGTTAACCCGCTTTTCTATAAATTAAAATTTATTTAATACAAAAAAGAATGGCATTAATTAACACTATTCGATATCTTTTTATTACCTAGTTGTACTTGGGCGTTTTTCAAAACAAAATTCTTGGGTTATCTTTAACACCAACGATGTCTTTTAGTATGGTCGTAAAAGTATACAACGTGGATTAAAAATAATTCAAATACCCTCGATATCCAAATAAAAAAGATTAAATAATTTAATCAAATGATTGACGTCGATTGTAATTATTTGTGAAGATTGAGAAGTTAACTTGGTGAATGGACTAGAAAATTTTGTTGCCGGATGATTAATGGTAGTGCTGGAGGTAGCGTCGATTAAACTTATGAGGAAGGTATTAATCAAAGTATACGTTGTTTAAAATTCAGAAACACATTTTAGATAATTTTTACTTATATTCCTTATTCTAATTAAAGCTGAACGGAAAAAACGTTGTATCATTTGTTGTTGACATTATTTTAAAGCAAGAACATGAAGCCGTTTAGTTATCAAAGCAGTAAAATAAAATAGAATAGTGTTCAGGCTAGTAAGTTGCGGAGGCGATCACAAAAAGTGTACAAAGTAATCATTTTATAACTATAAACTAAATACTTTATTTGAAGTTTAGCACTAGAATTAATACAATTCACATTCACTTGTCGCAAAACCCAGATAAATACTTAATTTATGTGAACGTGTAAGTTTAAATAAACATCATTGATTCTAATATTTACTTTTAGAACATTTTAAATTAAGAAATTCATTTTTAGATCAAAAGTTTGTATCGTGTAACAAACCGAAGACGTTACAAATTTATACAGACACTTTAAATAATTAATTATGTTTAAGAGGTAATTTGAGACAAGTCTTAACAAAGAATCATTGGGAACGATATCTTAATAATATCGTCGCCCATTTTTTTGTATAGGTACTAGGTACATTTCATTTTGATGTGATTTATTAATATTTCTTAAAATCGAATTAAATTATTGTCGCAGAAATAACGAGTGTTCAAATAAAAAACTAGACTGGACAGGACGTGGAATTGAATTAATTTAATTATGTTTACAATATAAACAAACGTACAGCAAAATAACGCGTGGTGGCGTGAAACTCGGCAGTAAAACATGACATAATATAACCTAAAAATTGACAGAAATTAAAGTTTTGAATTGTAACCGGAACTTGTATCAGCTGACTACTTGGATAAAAAAACTAACAAATGTCAAAGAAATTTCCCAGATCCACCCATCCCAGTTTTTATTTGAACGCCCGTTATTTCGTGAACAAACCAAACATAATAATAACAACATTTATATATCCACCCATCCCAGTTTTTATTTGAACGCCCGTTATTTCGTGAATAAACCAAATATAATAATAACAACATTTATATATCCACCCGTGAACCAAAAATCTCGATATTTACATATAAATAAATATAAACAAATCAGAAAATTGATAAAATAGTCTGTGAATCAAAGATATTTTTAGTTTTTCTACACTTAGTAGACGATTGCATCTGGAATATATTGAATAAAATTATTTTTCTTCAAGCGTGCTAAAATATGAATTTTACTATACCGCATTGAATATATAGAACGACTACATTATTTTACGGCGTACAATAATATTATTATTTTACGCTCAATTAGTAACTTAGTTTGCCGGTAGAGGTATTAGCACTTTTTAAGCAGAAACGCCATTTAAAATTTAAACTTTTAAAAATGTCGCAAATTGAAGGAACTCCACCTAAAATAAAACAAATCGCCGATGCCTTAGTTGAAAATTTGATCCCCAACAAATCGCGCAAAATATATGATTTTGCTTAGAATAAATTTTTGAAATGGGCGCAAGAAAATAATATAATCAATTACACAGAAAATGTTATGTTAGCGTATTTTTCCCATTTGGCGGAAACTATGAAAAGTTCGTCATTATGGGCACAATATTCCATGCTAAAGTGCCAATTAAATATTAAACATGACATAAACTTAAAAATTACGCAAAATTAATTTCCTTCTTGAAGCGCCAAGCTGATGGGTATCAACCAAAAAGCAAAAGTTTTCTCAAAAGAACATTTTAATAACTTTTTACAAAATGCGCCAAACAATGAATATTTGGCCATGAAGGTAATTTCAAATATAACTTTTTCAATCGCTAAAGTAGATACTATTTTCTTAGATCGTATTAATATTCGGAGTTAGTGGGGCATGTCGTTGCGACGAACTAGTCAATTTAAGAATACAGGATATCGAAGACCTGGAACGTATAATACTAGTAAAATTCTAATACTAAAACGAATAAGTCACGGACATTTACCATAGTTGGAGATTTTTATTTAAATTTATGTAGACAATATATGACACTTCGACCTAATGACATCAACATAACAAGATTCTTTTAAAATACCAAAATGGTAGATGCCACCGTGTCGTTATGGGGATACATAAAATTTCAGGTATACCAAAACAAGTGGCAACTTTTAAAACTACCTAATCCAGAGGAATACACTGGTCATACACTGCGACGAACCTCAGCTACATTGTTAGTTGACAATGGTGGAGACATTACCACTCTAAAAAGACACGGTGGATGGAAATCTAACAATGTAGCTGAGGGATACATCGAAGACTCCCTTTCAAACAAACGTGAAATTGCCAATAGAATATTAGGGTGCGATGAAGGTAACACATCTACCGTAACATCAGGTGATCTTAACAGGCCTAGTACTTCCACCGCAACATCGAGCATATCCCAGTCAAGTGAATATGAAATCCATCACGACTATAATGACGTCAATGTCAGTTCTAAAACAGCAAGTAGTGGATTAAATATTATTAACTCGACATTACAAAATTGTACCTTTAATATTACTATAAATAAGAAATAGGTATTTTTTCCACTATATAGTTACTACAAAAGAATGTTTGTTTTAAGTTTTCTGAAATAAGAGTTAATTATTATTATTGTTGTATTGTTAAATAATTATAGCTTTCTTTCTTACTCTACAAATTAATACAAAAATTTTCCTTTTACAAACCGTGTTAATACACACAACAAAAATAATGTTGTTTGACAGTCATGTTTGACAGTTGTAAAGTTGAGTTAACGCTGTTGCCTATTCATTCTAAAACCACCTCAATTACTTCAAGAATTTGGTTTTTTACGCTTGAAGAAAAATAGTATATGCTACACGGAGTCGAAAGCCTTTTTGTGTTTCGCAAAGTATTTTGCGGCCTCAGCTGCGCTTCGGCCGCAATACCTTCGCTCAACACAAAAAGAATGCGTTCTACTCCTAGTAGCATAATATACTATTATTCAAAGCGTCTAAGAATTGACAAGGAATTACTAATATTATCTGACAAAGTTTGTCTTTGAACATAATTATCCTTATCTTACGAATAAAGTTATCGGTTTCTAAAACAAATTTCCGTGCTCCAAGCACTCTAAAATGGAAAATTTAAGTAAATAATTTTTAATAATAAATTTTGAAAATGTTTCGTTTTTTTAAGATCTTCCTCATTTGTATACAAAGTGATTCAGTTTCATGTTCCCGGCCTTTTATTTTTTTAATTTTTATTGAAAAAATACTATAAACCATATATATTTGTAAATGGCACACTAGATAAGATACTTTTTAGGAGAAATAGAATTTGGTTTCAAATTCAATTGTTTTTATGGATAACTGATACTAATAGCAAAATAATTACACTATACTATTTGTCTCAAAAAATTTATAATGTGAATATATTGAAATTAGCTAAATCCTACAAACTAACAGAAACAGGGTGGTTCGAGAACCGACGCGACCCTTGGAGAACTCAATTTGGCAATAACCTGTCTTTTGGTAATTTTCCTGTTACGTTTAAAACCTAAGAAAGCAATTCTATAGAACCATAGCAACATACTTTGTATTTCCACCCTCACATATCCAATTTTATGATGACTGGAGTTTTAATACCCTCTGGAAATAGCCTTTCGCCCAAATAATCGTTAATTAAGATATTGAAATAAAAGGGTTTAGAACCTTCCATGCCGTCGGTTCATCGCCATACTGTTTCATCGCCACTTATTCATTATGCTGATAGGTACCATATTTCATATTGGTTGTGTTATTTTCAATTCAATAAAATATCAAAATATTTATTTTCATTCGATTTTTTAAAAATTTTTTCTAGGGTAATATTAGCGTATATGACGTTTTTGGACCTTTGATGCCGTCTGTTCATCGCTGTACTGTTTCATACCACTTATTCATTATGCTGATAGATACCATATTTTTATTGACTTGTAAAATATTGGTTGTGTTATTTCAATTCAATAAAATATGAAAATATTTATTTTTCATCCCATTTGTTCAAAAAATTTTCTAGGGTTGATGCGTAGATGACGTTTTTGACCCTTTGATGCCGTCGGTTCATCGCTATACTGTTTCATCGCCACTTATTCATTATTGATAGATACCATAATTTTATTGACTTGTAAAATACTGGTTGTGTTATTTCAATTCAATAAAATATGAAAATATTTATTTTTCATCCCATTTGTTCAAAAAAATTTTCTAGGGTTGATGCGTAGATGACGTTTTTGACCCTTTGATGCCGTCGGTTCATCGCTATACTGTTTCATCGCCACTTATTCATTATGCTGATAGATACCAAATTTTATTGACTTGTAAAATACTGGTTGTGTTATTTCAATTCAATAAAATATGAAATATTATTTTCATCCTTTTTCAAAAAATTTTCTAGGGTTGATGCGTAGATGACGTTTTTGACCCTTTGATGCCGTCGGTTCATCGCTATACTGTTTCATCGCCACTTATTCATTATGCTGATAGATACCATAATTTTATTGACTTGTAAAATACTGGTTGTGTTATTTCAATTCAATAAAATATGAAAATATTTATTTTTCATCCCATTTTTTCCAAAAATTTTTCTAGGGTTGATGCGTAGATGACGTTTTGACCCTTTGATGCCGTCGGGTTCATCGCTATACTGTTTCATCGCCACTTATTCATTATGTGATAGATACCATAATTTTATTGACTTGTAAAATACTGGTTGTGTTATTTCAATTCAATAAAATAGAAAATTTTATTTTCATCCATTTTTCAAAAATTTTCTAGGATTGATGCGTAGATGACGTTTTAACCTTTTGATGCCGTCGGTTCATCGCTATACTGTTTCATCGCCACTTATTCATTATGCTGATAGATGCCATATTTTCATTGACTTGTAAAATATTGATTGTGTTATTTTCAATTCAATCAAATACGAAAATATTTATTTTTCATCAATATTTTCATAAATTTTTTCGAGGGTAATATTGATGCGTAGTGACGTTTTGACCTTTTGATGCCGTCCATCGGTGCATCGCTATACTGTTTCATGGCCACTTATTCATTATGCTGATAGATACCATATTTTCATTGACTTGTAAAATATTGGTTGTGTTATTTCAATTCAATAAAGTATGAAAATATTTATTTTTCATCCGATGTTTTCAAAAATTTTTTCTAGGGTAATATTGATGCGTAGATGACGTTTTAGACCTGTATTCGTTCCCATCTCTGATGAAGGAGGCGATACGCTGCACCGAAACGCCCATCAAGTCTCTGAAATACACATGCTCTCGCTTTATGACTGATATCTTCGGAACGGCGGTAGCTAGAAACACGTATATTTGTTTATTCGATATTATTCGATAGAGGAAACTTGAAACGATGTTCATGAGTCTAGGCCCTTTTGGAGGATGTTTGGCGGCAAATCCTTGATTTGGGTATCTTTTGCGACTACGACAACGTGGTTCACGACGGTAATCTTCTAATTCGATCAAATTTTAATAATCAAAAATATAAATACTACGCAACTGCTTCATTCAAGACGCTACCATTTTCAAAATATTTCACTTACGTCCGAACAAAGAAGAGAGTTGGTGAAAACCCTTAACAGTCAATAGAACATTACATCTAATTTTAGATAACATTTACCATGAAAGAAATGAAAATCATATAAACTCGACTAAAGTATGTCCTTCTGCAAATCAATTCATACCATTATTGGTTGACCATTCGATTTGAAATATTTATAGAAGTTACTCCACTCCACTTATTCAATTACAATGAAATATTTATTTTAAGAAAAAAAATATTTCAAAAGCTTTTTCAGTTTTATGTGAGTTTTAAACAATTACTCATCACTAATTACATCGCAATTAGTTTGAGAGTAAATTTAATTTTTTTATAATCAGTAGAAACAATTCCGTTTCAAATTCCGATTATATACAGGGTGGCGCAAAATGAACGCATGGATTTGAGTATAACATAGAATCCGTAGAGGGGAGCTGTCAGTGCCAGCGCCATTTTGTAGGTTAAACCGTCCAGTTGTAGAAGCAACATCGCGTGTTTGCTGTTGAACAGTATTTCAAATGGAATGAATCTTCATTACTGTTCAACGAAGCTTTCATAAACAGTTTAATGTCGAGAGTAATGGTTCGATTCCTGATCGCAACACAATACTTCGTTGAGACACTTTGACAAAACTAAAGGACAACTTTGAAGAGAGATTTGTAATGTAAATTTGCTTTACTACTTTAAGTATTTATTTTAAAAATAAGTTTTTTGAAAGAGTGTATCGAATTTGGTGTTCTGATGAAATAACAAATTATGATATTGGTATTGTGTACAAAAATTAAACTTGGACTTTGTGTCCATAATCATGTGTCCCAATTAGACGTTGTGTAAAAAGTATCAAAGTGGTTTAGGTGTCCAAACTTGATATTTTGTTCAAAATGATATTTCATCCATAATCAAAGTTGATTATGTGTCCAAGTAGAATGTTGTTTCCTAATAACAGTCAGTAACTGTACTTGTTAGGCATTAAGTCCAGAAGAATTAGAATATTAATTAGATATTTCCGGGGATTAGAAAAATTTAAGAAGTCAATATTAACGTCGCTACAAACAATTTTAAAGAGTGAACTTCGGTAGAGATTCTAGTAAATCAAATAGGCTCCGAAAAACAAATTGACAGTTTAAAATCATACAAATATTAATAATAAATAAATGTTTGTTTAGTTGAACAAATAAAAATTGAAATATGTTTCCTCTTGATTAAGAGCTTCATCAGGTTGAAATACGTCACTACCAGACAGAAATCAAAATAAATGAAAAACTGTTCGTTAAATCAAAATTAAATCAAATGTCAAAATAAAATTGTTTTTATATGTCATGTTCAAACTATAACAATAATTTATGACATTGTAGGATTGCTCCTATTAAACAAAAAAACACGAAACAAACAAACAATACAAATAAAACAATCAACAATAAAATGCCCATTATTTCCAAAAATTGCAATAGTTGCCGCATGTCTATTATATCTTCTGCTGCAGATATATTCTAGCTACCAGTTCTAATTCGGTGTTTAGTGGTACCTCGTATACAGAGACCTTGATCTGACCACAGAAAAAGAAATATCCGAACTAGTCACGCAACAAGACCTTTTCTCCAAATCCACTTATTCAGATATTCCCTATTTACTAGTGTTATATCTTCTCGGGTTGTGTGACTCGGTGCTCCATCTTGTTGAAACTAAAGACTCCAACTGGTGTTTAGCTGTAAATCGTCAAGAAGCTCTGGCAGAAATTTATTTAAAAAAGTAAAACTATTTTCACCATTCAATCGAATTGGAAGAATGTAGGATTCAATAACTCTTTAGAATGTCCAGATAGTGAGGTGGCACGTCTAGACTCTTGTTGTTTGAAGGAAGGGATCACGAGCAAAACTCTCTGGTCCTGTTAAAAGGTAACGTTTTACTACTGCAGTGGGAGCTTCATCAAGCCAATGTCAGGATTAGATAAGTTAGGTATGAAGTTGTCAAAAAATTGGGGAAAAATTCAATGATGGCATGAGAATGAATAACACATAACTCATCTAATCCTGGCATTGGCCTGACGAAGCTCCCACTGTGGTAGCAAAACGTTGCTTTTTAACAAGACCAGAGAGTTTTGCTTTCGATCCCCTCCTTCAAATAGCAAGGGTCCAAGCGTGCGCTCACTACATGGAGATTCTAAAGAATTAAACTTAGTGAAGAATACCATAAACATTATTATAACATAGGATTCAATAACGTACTCCCTTACTACATTTACCAAAAACCGTCTTGATGGATACAAATAAATCTTGGGTGGGGATTTTCTTCACATCACATATGTTTCTTAAGATTGCACTGTTCGAGACACCTACGACAAAACAACAATCTTGGCTAAAAGTTTTCAGGTCTCAAACTTCACTTATTGTCTAGAAAATGTTCATTCAAAACGTCCAAAACTGTCACATAATTTAAATCTATTCTATTTGATATTCCTCTTGTGTTAGTCGGTGACTCATCTCCTTCAAATGCAGGGATTCAACGTAGTCTATTGGTTTTCCCATCAAAATTGCTGGTCACTGATAAACACCTACATATTCTTCCACTTGGTTACTGACGATTTAGTTGAGTGTTTTGTAAATTATGCATATTTGTAGACAAAATATGAAATAATTTTTCAAGATGAACCAGTAAACAACATTTTTTTTTAAATAGAGATAGATAGAGATCAAAAGTATTTAAATTTGATCGTACTAACTAGAAAACACGTGTGTCAAATACTTGTTTCATTGTTCAATGTTTTATTTTTCTTCTTTGTATGTTTATTTCTTGTTGTTTTTTTTTGTTTTATTGTTTATCTTGTAATTTATTTTGAATAAAATCTTTTTTAAAACAGATTATAATAATGTTACAGTTAATATAGTATATTTTCAAAATATCTTGTTTTGAAATTTTTGATCGGTAGTCATTTATTATTTGATAAAATAGAAAATAATAACTACAAATATTTTAGAAAAACAAAATCAAATTTTTAAATAATCCAAAAATAAGGGATTAATGACGATTTTTGAAAACAAAAAAAAACACCAATAAACACCAATAGTTAACTATGAACTGGAACTCCAAATCAAAATTGGAACTAAGAAAGGTTATTTGCTTCAATGACTTTTAATTGCTTTTTTCGGATGTTAAAACTTAGAATTAACACCCTATATAGAACTACAATAGAAAAGGGTATTTTTTCTGAATAATCAACGCTGTAGCAATTCCAAAATTGAATTTGTTAAGTTAACATTTGAAAATATGTAATAAAATCTGTTAAAAAACAAATATGGTTTACCTAAATGAAAAATGTTACTTAATTGAAGTAATATGAAACACTTTCACACACGATATTTTAATGCATATCATATTACAAATGAAGTTTCTAATTCTACATAAACTTGTTAATTAGATTACTTCTGTACGTTCAATCGAAGACTTACGTTCAAACTTGATATGAACAACGAGAAAATTTAAATTACGAGTTTACCGGTAAAAGCTACCTTACCAATATGGAAGTTGGCTGCTGGGAGTTGCGGAAGGTTGATAATCCTTCTCATCTCTCTTGTTTGATGTTGTAATTAGCACCGTCTACGTCCGTCCCCTTTAGCCGCACTCTCACATATCTTGTTGATTTTGATCACGGTAGGTATATAAACCTCTACGTTTATATTTATTATTATCGCACTCTCGCTTTAGGAATCGAAATTTACGATGCGGTGTGTTTAATACCAACTTGAAACGAAACTTATTCTGCATTATTGAAATTACTTTTTAGCAAAATTACAAATAATTAATTTTGTCAATGTGTCCTTAGTCTTACTTGGTACATTTTTTTATGAGTTACTACTTATAAATTAACTTCATGGATTACAATTTCCAGTTGAGGTCTATGAAAATGATCAGTTTTTGTCGCAATCGCTTCTAACAGTTACAGTCTAAACACAATACTTGATTACACCTTACTTATTCTTGCAGGTTTTATGATCTTTTATATTCCTAGGTAAGACTTAAAATTTACAATTATATCTTTTATAATTTAACTTTTGTGAAAAACTGATCATTTTCATAGACCCCAACTGTACAGATGTACATTAAATGATTTCAATTTTTCAAATTTGTATATTCGTCACTATTATGATGTAACCCCTACTTTGTAACTACTAAAGAAATTTCAAAAAAATGTACCACAATTAAAAGAAAGAGTAAATGCCCCATATATTTATTAAAATTTGTTAAACTTGTGACCTGACCAATTATTTGTGTTTTATTTTTTCAAATACAACGTCAACAAAGGTTTTCAAATGAACTCGTGAGTTAAATTTCACGTTGTTCAAAGTTTAAACTCTTTGAGCTTCTCAATCAAGCCCTCTTGACTTTGCGCCTTTGTACAGGCAGTAGCAAGCCAAAAAACAGTCTGGTACAGCGACAACTTCAAGGGAGTTAAAATATAATATTTTACATTTTTATAGGTAATTAACCAACTAATGAAAAATTTATTATCACTTTAAAAATAAACAATTAACACAAAGGAAAACTAAACTTATATTTACTTTGGCAACCAAAGTCTCTTTATATTTATAATCGTAAAATTGCGGTGATGATTTTTAGCATTCTACGAATTTAGAAAAAATGTAATTTGCAACCGGCTCTGGAGAAGATTTTACAATAAACATTACGAAATATTTCACATTATACATCTAAAAGGTGTAGTGCTATCTATGAAGAATCATAAAACAAACACTTCATCAATCAATAATGACAAGCAAAGTCCGATTTGTTGTTTTAAAGCAAAAAAATGGATGGATGATGAAACGTGTCACTTCATAACGTAATCACAGATGTATTTATTAAAGCAACGGTAAAAAGAGTACGTCCATATTATTGATCTTTTGTGCACCTGTAACTGAACAAGAATTTATAAAGCGGCAGTTAAGAAAAGTTCCAAATGTTTTTCATTCATTTGATAGTTTTAATGGATATTAAGTTTCTAATAAATTTCACGTTCATCAACACTAAATAAAATTACTAATTTATGGTTGACCGTACTACTACAATCTATTAAAGAGACACTATTAATGTGCAGTAAAAAGTATTTATTGCTACAAAGGATATAATAACAGCCACTTTGTATTTGAATTACAATGTAATACAATTCAGTTTGTTTTGCACTGGTAGTAGCGATTGTAGAATTTGTGTATTTGCTTTTATAACACTTGTTTAATATACCTATTGAAATAAGTACAGAAGATGAAACAACTCCAATGAATGAAACTTCAGAGACGTAAATAACATTTTTAAGTCTGCACCATGTACATCGAAAATCGAGTTTCATCTTTATATCGTTAAATAAGAAGAAAATGTAAAAATACTTGAATAAGTGGAATCGTAGAAATATAAAAAACGTGTAAAATCATATAAAAAAATGTTCAAGGGCATAACAAATTTTGCCCACAAAATAATCATCTAAAAGCGTGTAGAAAGTGTGCGCATAAACGATTCGAGAAATACGGGTGTTTCTAAATTGATGCGAAATATTCAACAGGGTAATTTTAAGCAAAAATTAAGGGGGAACTTTCATATAAAGTTTTGTTCAAAATCACTTTTCCTCCAAGTTACAGCCCCTTAAAGTTAGGGGGAAAAACAGTTTTTATTTAATATGTCCACTATGGAAGAAGTTAGAAGAATGAAATTTGGCAGATAATTGATAAGTGACATTTTTTGGCGGTTTTTGTAACCCTGCAAAGTTTATACAAGGGGTGAAAAAATTAACCCTTATAATATTTTGCCTCAGAACTTTTTAATGCGTCTACATTTTCCTATTTAGATATTTTATTTAAAAAGACGAATTCAAACTGCAACTTTTTCATGTCTTTGCTATTTCTTGTAAAATTCTTAGTTTGATCACAAAAAAATAAAACATTACTCATTCCTTTTCACATACATTCAGAGGGGGTTATAGTTTGTTTAAAAAATGAAGTAAGCCGGTGTCAAATGATGTCATAATGATAAACAATTTTTTTCACTACTAGCTATCAAACACAGTCATATTAACCTTAATGCAGGTTGTGAAGTTGAACTTTTAAAGCTACGAGTCAATAAAAAAATTTTTATTAACCTAGGTCAATAATAAAACAAATTTGGTAGTCCAAAGCCGACTCTGCGTTCTCAGTTAGTTGATAAACAATAACCTCAAAAATTCAAACAATTAAACAATTTTTAATTTATGAATACAAATAACGTTAGAAAAGTTCAAACACATTAGGTAAGTTAGAAACAATGGCATTACTATCTATTTATAATAATAGTTTATCGAACAATTATTATAGGTCACATTAATTCCCGAAGAACTAGTGATCGAAGAAGTATTAGCTACATTTTGCATTGGAAGGTGCAGTGTTGCACTTTCAACGACACTTTCAACTGCTGTTGATGTTGATGCAGAATTAGACGTAGTGGCACTAATGTACGAAGAAGACTGAATAGGATTTGAAACGAAGGTTCCTTGTAGCATTGACGCAATCCGTTTCTTGTCAGTAAGAGATTGTTCAACATATCCCTCTGCTACCGTAGAGCTTTTCCAGCCTCCTAGGCGTTTCAACGATAAGATATCGCCACCGCTTTCTACTAACATGGTCGCAGAGGTACGTCTTAAGGAATGACCAGAATAACAATCTGCATCTTCTAATTTTAGATATTTGGCAACTACTTTTGGCACATTACTGATAGTATTATGACCTATATTTTGCTTGGTTGGTTTACCACCATGAAATCTTATAAAAATCTTTGCATATCTGAAGTTGGTCGAGTGCCTGCATATTTTAACACTACTTTAAGCCACAGTGGATCAGTTATGACAAAGTTCCGGCTAGTGTCATTTTTACTATTTGGAATGGTTACTACGACAAGATCATTTCCTCGTACATCAACATCTCTGAACATCATTTTCACAAGTACATCTGTTCTACAAGCCCCTGCTATTCCAACGACCAGAATTGCCTATAGAAAACTAGATTATTCTGTAAATTCTTAACAAAAATTGACTACATTTACCTTTGTAGAAAGAAAAAAGTCATCAGGTGCTTCAGTCAAGAATTTTATAATTTGTTCTCTGGAAAAAACAGGTGCCTTTTTGCTTTGTATGATCTGTTTTGCCTTTTAAAAAAGATATAAGTTTTGGATACTTTCCGCAATCAATATTCTCTCGAATTGCAAGGGTAGATTTTAACATTGAAAATGTTGACCATAAAGTAGATGCCTTTTTACATTTGCGTGCTCCTGAAAATATACCAACAGCACGTTTTCTGTTACTGTAGTAACATTTTTGTGTGACACCAATCCTTGAAATCCTTGTATACTTTTAAATATAAATGTTTTGATTTTCTGGAAGCAATTTATTGTATACTTGTTTTGCAGCTTCATGCAATTCTGGAGGAGTACACCCTTCACTTTCATCACTAGACATGATAAAAATATTCGTAAATGAAAATAGTAATTGCAAATTTGAAATTACACTTTTCAAAATGTCTGATATAAACAAATGAATAGTGATTTCTATTCAAATCAAGACTAACATATTTTTCATAGTTTTCGGCATAGGCATTCGGTTGATGGAGAAATATTGTACTCGGAAAAGCTCGACTTAATTTATTGTATTATTAAGTAAGGACGTGACTTATTACTCCGCGGCAAATTTAAAATAACGGAGTGTAAACAACGTTTGAGGATAGAATCAAAATCTGTTGCTGTAAGTAGTAGTTGCGTATTGCGTCAGTAACAGAATGGCGGAGAAAGTTGATAGTGGTTCAAGTACCGGTAACGTGAATTTGAATGCTTTATCTATTAGCGATGACGCCGATGCTGCACCGTCAGCATCCAAGAATTAGTCGCTTCTGTGGGTCAAGCAACACAAACTGCAAATAATTATAAACTGAAGAATGAAGATCTAAATGCTTTGATTCCTTCATTTAGCGGTGCTGATAACGTGGAGCGGTGGTTCGAACGGATAAACGCTGTTCGGGATACATAGGAAACAAGGGATCAAGCCCTACTATGATTCGTTGTAAAAATCCCTGATTAACCCAAATACGTAAATTTGAAGTTCTCAGGTGGCATAAAAGAGTGTAAAATATTTGAAGGCGTAATAGTATGGAGCAAAATAAGAAGTTTTCCTAGTTTAAGGACATTATTTATGAACAGCAAATTTTTGTTTCTATGGTTACATTTGATGTTTCCGTATCTTTACGTCTTCATGTGTCGTAAACACGTCTAAGCTATTAAATCTAATGAAAACAGCTGCTATTACCAATGGTACTTTTTTTTACTTCCCTAAGTTACAGGATGGCGGTATCGCAGGAATCGCTCGCAAGAGCATGCTTCTAACGATACTGCCATGCAGTATAATACCAAAATAAACAGTTCATGTATAAAATGTTCAAGTGTAAAATGTTAATATGTGATGTTAAGAGTCAACATTGTTAAAATATGCGTACATATGTCTAATGTGAATTAAAATATAAAAACAATAATACAAACACAATTTATGCCAAAATAACATATTCTATATCGTATTATAAAATGTATAATTAAATCTAAATATAAATAAAACTGAGTATAAAAATATATGTGTGTAAATATCTATAAATAATGTAGTTTTTTTTGTTTGGAGAATGAATTTCCTTACGAAGCTTTCTACACGAGTCCAATTTTCTTTATTTTCTATCATGATTTTTACCATACAACTTGGGTCGATATCAGTTTTTAAAGCAGAGCAGCTCTCCATACCACCTTGGGCATGAAAAAATGAGGTGTTCCTCATCGTCTAGAAGTCCACAGTCTAGGCAATCCGTCTTGTCTCTTTTGCCTATCTTGTATAGGAAGGTTTCTACTTCCCCGTGTCCAGATAGAAATTGCGTGAGATGGTAATTTATTTCGCCGTGTTTTCTTGAGAGCCAAAATCTTATGTCTGGAATAAGTGTTTTTGTTCAAGACGTCCTGTTATTCCATCTTTGTTGCCATTCGTCTATGCCATCCTGGTGGCTTATCATTTTTGCTCTTACTTTTATTAGTATATCTACCGGTATAACCCCGCAATTACTCCTACATCTTCGCCCGAGACCATCCTGTAAGCAGAAGCTACCCCAATTGAAAAAGAACGTCTTATTTTGTTTAAGATCGACTTAACCTTGCCATATTTTATTGCCTGCCACCAGACTTCGGCACCGTATGCGATGGTGGAGAGTATTGAGTGTGCAAGAACCCTTCTTTTACTACTTTTCGGTCCGTATGTATTTGCCATCAGTCTGAGGATTTCTATAGTCTGTTTTTTGGCCTTTGTTGATATGTATTCAATATGTTTAATGTAATTTAGGCTTTTGTCTAGTTGTATGCCAAGGATTTTAAAAGAATTCTCGAAAGGTATTACGATGTTATCCAGGATAAGTGAGACGGGAGGTAGCCTCCTCCTTCCAGTTAAAAACATGGCCTTAGTTTTTCTGGCAATAATTGGAGCCCTCTTTGGGTCATCCATTCTTCTATTTGTTTATATGCCAGTTGTGTGTTCATTATAGCCGCATGTGGAGTCCTGCTAATGGTGATAAGTGTCAAGTCGTCGGCATAAGCTATAGCAGTAACTCCCGCCGGGTAAGGAAGGTTTAAAACTTCATCGTAGGATACAATCCACAGTAAAGGGCCAAGAATGGAGCCCTGCCGGACTCCTCTCCTGCATTCCTTTGTGAAAGTGGATCCATTTGAGAGATCTATCGTGATTTTACGACCTGTGAGGTAGTCGCACAAGGTGTGTAAGATAAGCGGGTGAATATTAGGGTTTGTAACCGATGTACTATGCATTGCCTATTAACGCTATTGAATGCGTTTCTAACGTCAATGGACACTGCCAACGCGTACTTCCGGTGACGATTTTCCCCAGACCCGATGTGGCCACTTCCGTTATGTTCTTCAGTGCCGCGACAGTTGAGAACTTCTTACGAAATCCAAATTGCCTACGGCCTTAACTCTATATCTTTCAAAATGTTGTGCTTAATTATGCGTTCGTACACTTTCCCTAGAATGTGTAAAAGACAGAGTGACCTAGTCTTGCCGGCTTCACTTTTGTTTGCCTTGTTTCCATACATCCGGAAATTTTCCTAGGGATAGTAATGTGTTAACAGTGGTTTTGAATATATCGAGTCTTACCCTGGCCACGGCCTTTATCAACTCATTTGGCACGCCAATGGTACCTAACGTAACCTAACCTAACCTAAACTAAACAAAACCAACCTAACCTATCAAAGCTTAGAAGTTACCTATCAACTAACATCTAGCGTAACCCTAACCTAATTTCCTTAGCACAGCATTTATTATTATATCTGATTGTTGCAAGTCATACCATGTGTTATGGTAGGAGGCCTACAGCACTAGCTTCATTTTAAATATCCGAAAAGGGTTCGTACACCAACAGCAAAAGCTAGTTTCCAGTCGGGAATGTGGCACAGGAAGATATTTCCATTTTATTTGGCGAAATATCTCTTTATGAAAAGATGCAGAATTGCAATCTTGATCAAAGCACGGAGTTCTATCAATTAGCGGGCGAGTTACATAATCTTATGCACACTAGCGATCAAATTAATGACTATTTAGAATTAAATTTAGCGTATTACCATTGGTATTACTTAGAAAAAATTAATTTTAAGCCTGGGATTTATAGTGCATTTCTAGAGGTGAAATATGGGGTTATAACTTCTCCATAATCTTAAAAACTAATAACGCAATCGTAATGAATTTTTGAAGACATACTCGAGAAAGTAAGTGCATTCTGAGCCCTGAAGTAAAATACACATCAATAGATTATTTAACTTTTTTGTAATTAATGCCAAAAAGTTACCTATACTTAGAGTGCACATTTTATAAGATGCTTAATTAAATTTAAAAAATATTTATATTCAATGTACGGTGCATATATTAAACTAAATGTGTAAAATTTAAAAATGCCGAATCAGTAATATGATACTGATAATGCATTCAGTGTTTTAGATAACGTTGTTTTACTGTAGCATTTGTATTATAAAATTTATTTATCTACGTTTAACCCATAATCAGCATATTAATTGCCAAATAATTGTGCTACTTTTAAATAAATTGTGGGTAAAAAAATAAAATCGCGTGTGAAAGTCCAATGTAATTTAAATAAGCCTTAATCTGTAATAACTGTTTCTATTTGCAAAAATTAGTTCTGACGTCGATAAACACGTATCACGCCACTCTTTCATAAAAGATCTAAACTATTGTCGGATCAATTTCTATTGTAATAAATTTAGCCTCAGAATATTTTTGAAATATTTCTCAAAACTCTTGCAAAATTTTGTTGAGTTCTTGGTAAAATTTCGCTTTCCCGACCGTCAAACATCAAATAAGATCTAAACTAAACGAATTGTCTGGTCAATTTCTATCATAACAGATTATTTTGGCGCCCTCAGAATATTTTCTCAAAACTTTTGAGAATTGTCATCAAAATTTAGTTAAATTTCGCTCTTCGGACCTTCAACATGAAATATAATTTAAACAAATTCTTGGATCGATTTCTACCACAATATTCTTTTGCCACCGTCAGAATATTTTCCAAAAGTTTCTCAAAATTCGTCATAATTTTCAACTCAGAGCTTGGTTAAATTTCGCTTGCCAAACTGTCAATGTCGAATAAAATCTAATCTGTTTATCAGATAGCTTTCAAGTCGTGGTCTATTGGTACTTCTTTTTCTTCTTCCAAACGTATTGTTTGTTGCTGCAGTAATCATGTTCAGTGGTGACATACAACTCATTTCAAGTCTTTAACTTAAAAACACGAGATTGTGGCACGATGTCGAACAGCTTATTTATTAACATTTTTAATTTTCTTTACCAATATTTACTACTTTTATTGCTCTTTTCACTTCCTCTTTTTGTCTGGTCTAGTTAATACATACGAGGCGTGTTTTTTAAATAAGTACCGTTTTGAGATTCCGGTGCTGCAGCGGTACGGTCAGCGTTCCGCGCATGCGCGCTGTATATATGTATCTGTCGGCCAGGCGCAGACGCCGTTCGGCATTTTTCGCCGCTGCGTACGGTTGTCTGTGAATGTTTAAAATGTCTCCGCCTATCGAAAGTCCTGCCGACTGCTATAACGGTCTGTTATCCATTTTCTTTGTACCAAACGCCTAAAAACAATCGATCTTCATCGTGAGATCTGTGCAGTGTACGGAGAAAACATTATAATTGAAGGAATAGTACGAAAGTGGGTTAGGCGGTTAAAGATGGCCGCCCAATTTCCAAGATAAGGAAAGCAGTGAGTGCGGTCATCTTTAAACGCACTTTCGTACCAATCCTTCACTCATAATGTTTTCGCCGTAAACTGCATAAATCTTACGATGAATATCGATTACTTTTCGGCGTTTGGCACAAAGAAAACGGATAACAGACCGTTATACCAGTCGGCGGGACTTCCAATAGGCGGAGGAAATTTTAATCAGTCACAGCCAACCGTACGCATTAGGGAAAAATGCCGTACTGACCTACCGCTGTCAATCAAAATGGTCTAATTACCCCGTATATTGCGCATACTCGACAAATACTATTATCCAAACATTCTAAAATGTAATTTTTCAATATTTCTAGTACTTGGTGCTCTTCTGTTAGGTATAAGAAATGAAACGAATAATGTTTGTTATCGTGTCATTCTACTTCTAGACATTGTTTATTGAATCATGCTCATTATTTTCTTTGTAATTATTTTGTGAATTATATTGTGCTTTGTTTGATTTCGATTTTGATGTTTCATTCTCTCATCCACGAAATTTAGAATGTCTGCTATCATCCATCCTCTTTTTTTATCACACTTTGTTACTTTGAATATTCTTTTTTGTGTTTTAAGCGTTTTATCCATTTTACGAGTCTAGTTATGTCGTCATTTTGATTGTTAAATCGATTATCTATTTCCTGTGTGGCCTTTTATATAGCTCTGGGCTTATCCGTTTTTTTCTGTTTAATATTGCTTTTCGTTATGATTGTTCTTGAATTTGAGTCCATAATCATAAGTTGGTACATCCTCCCCGGGATATAGTTTTTTTCACGGTGTTGCTAAATTTTTCTGTTTTTTTACCTTTTCATTTCTTGAATGGCGCATTGTATTTTTTCTGGCTCGTACATGGTTTGAATATTCCATGTACCTATTCTGTGTATATTTGACTCTTCGATTTTGTAGTAGTTGACCTGGAGATTATTTGTACCCTTGTCACATTTAAGGGGCGCCCTCACTGGGGTTCACGTATGTCAGGCATAACCATGATTATCCTGAAGAGATTAATGGAGTGGTTTTTCGTTGCCTTCTCCACCTCAGTGAGGAAATGTTTGTTTTTCCGGTTATTCTATGAGTTCTAATACTTCGATAGCAACCGTTGTTTATTTTGTAAAACATTTTATTTCAAGTAAAAGTTTTGGTGTTAAAGATGGAGCAATTTGGAAAAACATCATTGGAAAACATTCAAAATGCTATCAGAGAAGGAATACCTTACATAAAAACGCAGTGATGTGATGAAGGAAAATATCAATTGTTGGTTGATACATCCACAGAACAGATTGCTAACATTCTTCAAGACTGAGGATTTAACATAAAAAGAAGAATGGTCAAGATTATAAGGAGTCATGTGTAAAAACAAGATCTGGAACTCTACCGCAAAGAAGAGAAAGAGATGCGAAACGGAAAAGTCTACAACAACATGCCAATAAACAAAAAGTTAGTTTCTTCAAGAAACATTCAACTGATGACAAATTGAAGAGCCACTTCCAATAACAACAAATAGATTCACCGGCATCAATAATAGTATTCTAAATATTCTGGGTATTTTTGATACCATAGTTGAGATTGACGCAATTGATTCATGTGTCAAGTTTTATATTGCACCGGAAGGAACCATGAAAAATCATTGTTTATTAGGTAGGGATTTTGTTGCTAACCCAAACATAAGATTAAGTTTTGGGACACAAGTTTCAATTGAGAAACTGGGTACACCATGAAATTGAATTGATTTAATTTTTTTACAATGTACACTATAGTACAGCAAAATCACGCCTAGTGGCGTGGAACTCTACATTAAAAGGTGACATTAAGACCTAAATCTGACAAAATTGAAAGTACGTTGAATTCTAACCGAAACTTTGAATCAATTACTAAATATCAAACAATATTCCAAGATCTACCCAGCCCAGTTTTTTATTTGAACACTCGTTAGATACCGGTAAAACTTTTGAAGTCAATGATGTGTTGCTCATCGGTGATGTTTTTGAGGCTATAACGAGTTTCAAATGTGCAATTTAAATATTAACCCAGTGATAGACAATGAAGTGTAATTAGAACTAATGACAATAATTGTATTATGTCAAACTGATCCTATTAATTTGAACTAAACTTGCACGTCTTTTCAAATGAAATCATTTACCCCCACTCTGCCCGTAACTGATCCGAATCAGAACCTCATTATTCGCGAGATTTGTTTTGCTTCACTTTATGGGAGTGATCAGCTGATTTGTTTGTAATTGTAGGTTAAGAGTTAGTGTACCACGTTCCGTTTAACTATGGCCACGTCTCATTTTTGCAATGGGTCGCACAGAATGCGATATTGTAAAAATAATTTCACAAGCAACCCAAGTTCATATAGATTAATTAAGCAAGTATATATTTATTGAAAGAACGCACTTAATCTTTGAAGTAAAATATTTAAAACCTGAACGTTGTGCCGAACCGGTGACAAACTTTAAATTAAATATTGAGCCGAAACCCAACCACAAAAAGTTGTTTATCGACCACGAAAACCATGATAGGGCCAAGGTGGGGAAAATAATTCAAAACTTAGCTCGACACCAAATTGTAGTTAAGACTACCACATTTCTGCAGTTTGTTTGTGGTTGCATTGATTTTATATGGCAGAGCGCTGCGGCGTCCATTCGTATTGCAAGCCGATTGCAGACGCCCGTGTCGACTGCATTTTTGAACCGACTACTCACTAAAGTTATTAAACATTTACCGGTGCCAAAGACTATGAAGAAGGTGCATAGTTTTTGGGTTGGTCACCTATTTCATAAGGTTTATAAAGAATTTTGCAAGGATTGCTAACCGTTTATGATATGGTCAAGAAAAATATGATTTTTAAAATTCAGGATGAGGAATTAAAAGTTTTCGAACATCTGAAGAAATGTTTAACGATGCAACCGCCATTAACTATCTATTCACGTACTTCTGAAAGCGAACTGCATGCCAGCTCAATGGATTTAGAACAATCCAGGCACAGAAGAACAACACATTTCATTCAGTTCGCGTCTATTTATTACCTGAACTATTGAAACACGTATCCGAGTAAAGTTTTTGTTGACGATAATTTATGCTTTAAAGCGTTTTCATGTTTAACAAACGGGAAAACACCAAAAACTGCTACAAAAACTTTACTCGGACACGTGTTTCAATGGGTTCCAAAATCAAAACAGGTGTGTTATCTTTTTACATGAATACACTTATTATATTGAACACAGAAATGGTAACAGGATGTCATATATGGATGCCTTAACTCGATGCAATAATACTTTGGTTGTAGAAGATAATACCTTAAAACAAGTTCTAAGTCCATGACCCTGAAGTAGAATAGATTGGATTAGTGATAAACTGGAAAGAAAAAGGATGTACATTTGAGTTAAGAAATGGGTTGGTGTACCGAAAAATGAAAAACAAAATAATGTTTTATGTGCCTCCAGTATTGGAGTGTGGTGTAATAAATGTTTACCACAACCAAGTCGGTCATGTCGGGGTAGATAAAACGCTAGAATTAATAGGACGAACTAATTGGTTTCCTAAAATGAAAGGGAAAGTTGGGATATTATCAATAACTGTCTGTAATTGTACACTCACCAATGGCAGCAAAAAAAACAGGGTTTATTGAATAGCATACCCAAAGTAGATATTCCATTTGAGACACTTCACTTGGACCATTTTGGACCGTTGGAGAGAATCAAGAAACAAGTATATTTTAATAGTAATAGATGGATTCACTAAATAGAATAAGCTATACTCATGTAAATCAAAGGATACCAAGGAGTTATACAACATCTTAAACAGTGCTTCCAAAACTACAGGAAGCCGAATAGAATAATAACCGATAGGACTGCTTCTTTCCTAAGGTTGCAAGGAGTTCAGTATATTTCCATTACTACAGGAATGTCAAGAGCAAACGGCCAAGCTGAGGTAGTAAATCGGATATTGAGGAGAATTGTCGGACGACCTTAGAGTTTGGCGTGACTCTTAACTCTCAATTACTAAAACGGCATTTAACATTTTACACAATGATTGAACGAATAAAATGCTTGTGAGAAAGCTAAAACTTATCAACCATGTGATCATGTAGTAATTGTCAATTATGACGTTACTTCCCGTGTAAACAAGAAAATACCAAAGTTTAATAGGCAATATAAGGTCCATAACTGTTGCCTAATGATCGTTACATAATAAAAAACATTGACGGGTTTCTGGTGACTCAAATTCCATTTGAAGGCTCCATTGACACCTATAAAATAAAACTGTGGTCCCAAAACTTTGATATAGAAACTTTGTAGAGTGTATTTTTATTTAAACTTATTCAGGAGAATATATGTAATAAGAGTACTGGAAAGTTAACGAGGCTTTTCCGTGTTAGTGCAAGCCGAAGGTGTTAGGTTGTATTCGAAGAAGTTGGGTAATTACTAAGTAAAGATGACTTGTTATTTCGGCGTTGCAACTCGGTAATAACGATATAAATAAGCATCGAATCAATAAATTGTTTGAATAAAAGTTGTGTATAATTATATTTGCAACAACTTTGTTTGAAAAAAAGGTGTATAAGTAATATTTTTGAAAACACATCATAGAAACGGAAAGTAATGTATTTTAAGCGCCCTTTTGACTATTCAGGTTATATCTAACCAAAATATTATAAAAAAAAACATTTATATAGTAAGTTTCATTAAAACTAAACCCAATATTTTCTTAAAAGATTTTTGCTTCATTGTAGCGTGCTAACTCTAATTTATCGGAAAAAGTGAAAAAATAGTTAAAATTTAATTTTCCGATACTTATTTAAATTTTTTATATATTTATATGATTTTTCAAGTGATTTAGATATGGTGTAAATGACGTTAGTAGAACACATGAGGCAGATCAACCATTTTATACCTTAAAAGAATAAGTATCTAAAAACAGTGTCAAAATTTGATCAGAATGTCTATCATCTATAGGATTAAGTGATATTTAAGTGCTTCATTAACTCATTGATCTGCTTTCGAACTTCGATTTTAATTTTCAAATGCGGATATCAAATCAAGAGTTATTTAGAAAAAGTTTTGAATGTGCTTCTAAGATAGTGAACATGAAGCACTTAATTTTGAGAACAATTTAGGGATTTCAATCAAACTCTTACACCGTTTTTAGATGCTTGATCTGCTAAGTTTTTTTTTAAGATAGCAAGATCATTGAATATCTCCAAAACTACTGCGGCAATTAAATGTACAAAATTTTGGATCTGCCTCAAGTGGTTGCTAACTTTAAGGACATATTTAACTCAAAACCTCATTGTTTACGATGAAAATGGTAATAAATAGTGATGTTAGTACCCTACAAACAAACAAAAATTAATTAGTACTAACACAAGTGCAAGTGTAATAAATAACATTTGAATAAAGTATCTACACAGATTGAAAAGAGATCTTCAAATTGAAGTGCTAATGAATATGTTTAAAACTGTTTAATTAACATTTGCAAGTCAATCGCATCAATCAGTTTTTATTTAATAGTATTATTAAGTTCGAAATGGGCACCGTTTAAATTTGTTGGGGAAGCGTTAATGAGGCAAATAATCACCTGAAATAATTAGCATTATTCGCATCTAAAGTAGTAATAAAATACGCTAGGTAGTACGTACTAAACTGGTTTTATTATTATCAAAATCTGTTGAATATCGTAATTGTAGCCGTCGATGATTCTCTTCAACTTCTCTTCTTTAATGTAACAATACACGATCAAACTTTATAATTTGAGTTTCATTCACGCAATCAATCTAAATGTGCAGTTAACAAATGCTTGTACTTAATTTTTTTATGAATATAATTAGAAAGTGTGCTCTGCTATAACGTGATTAATAAATTCATGGCATAATTTTTCATTAACAAGGCTTGTTAACCTGTTAGGAAGACGAATAAATCAACACAGCATCCTTTGAACAACCTTAAAACTGTATACGAATATTTTAACGTCTACGGCTTTTTCTTATAATAGTAAAGAGAAACATAATTACTATTTGCACCAACCGACACCTTAAAATATTTGCAGACGACGCGTGCTATTTAAAGATTTTTTCTTTACAGAGATATATGCAATCAAGAAGAAGTTTCACACTTTGCCTGTAAATAAACTTAGCATCAGTTAATGCCGTCTTGTTTTTTTATCGAAATTGGCAATTTTCGCGAAAATTCTTTAGTTTGTTTATCTTGAGCTCAGCATCTCTAATTTATTCAATAGCTATTTATAAAACCGGATTAAACTGCTGGAATATATTTTTTAAGAGCAATAACGAACGTGAAATATTTTAACCGAAGGTACAACGTATTCTTTAATTGTCCATTAAAATAAGAAACTATCGATAACTTCCTGCTTAACACATACATTATTCAACGCTTACTTATGAAACGTTTGCTTGAACGAGTATGTTCCAAAATAAACAAAATTGTGGTACCAGTTAGAGAAATTTAAACAAAAATACATTCGCTCGATGACAGTTGGGAAAACGTGTAAAACAGCTTTAAAATATTAAAATGTGAGAACAGCGCAACATACTCAAAAGTTTCTCATATCAATTTTCATCTGTAAAGTGGGGAACACTTATCTTGTCCTCGACTCGACTAATTAATTGACACTAAAATATACCAGCAATTTTTATACAATTCCGAGTACTAATAAGCTTTCGTTTCATTTAGATTTCCTATTTCTTAATTTAATTTCCAGAGTAATCGTGTACCTTTTTGATGAGAGCACAAAACTGATTTAATTTGCAACTGAGATGCGAATTTTAAAT